>PVKM010012947.1:0-30940 GCA_004027735.1 Carollia perspicillata | reverse complement strand
ACCTTCCCATTCAGAGCTTTCTGGGTTTGGGAATTTTAGGTATGGATGGGTGACCCACCAATATCACCATCCTAGAGTAATCAGGAGGAATAAATGACACATAGAGGGGTGTAAGGCCATGTGGGCTGGATTATGAGAATTCCAGGGATTCCAAAGAAACCAAGTACAAGCAAAGAAAATATTTACTGAGCATGAACTCCCTTTCCTCAGATAAGCAGCATCCCGTTGCCAAGTGACCTGGGAGTCCCACTGTGAAGGCACATGGACCCCGTTTTTCTTTCCCACTCAGTATTCTTTGTTCAGATCCAAGGTTGCCAAGCCCTGCGGGAACCACTTCTCTGCAGCCTGGTGAAGGGGGCACATATCAAAGGTATTTTCTGTACGCTCTACCTACCCTCTTTTACCTCATTCGTCCCCTTGCAGGCAGGCACCCAACGAAGAGGGAAGAGTTTTGTACATTGTTTCTACAGTTTTCGAAGCATTTGCCTCCAGTGACTTCTTCAATCATCACACCAGCCAGTGAGGGACAAGTCTGAACCTACTGCATGCAATTAGAATCAGGGTCTGGAGTCTATACTTTCCCTACCCCCTCCAGGTGGATGACACCATCCCAGGAACTTCTCTGCCACATGCAGACCCTTGGTCAGGAAGACCTGTCACTTCTTAGTTCAAAGTGAATGTTCACCTTTCCAAACAACCCAGAGTTTCCTGTTTCTAATCTGAGGAACGCTCCAATCCTGCTCAGTGACTCATTTATAAACATCCCACACACATTTCCTCTTCTGTACCCCTAGAGATCCACCTTTCCCAAATTCTGTTACTATGGATTTTACAATAGAAACTTGCTTTACAGTTTCAGCAGTAATGGCAGCCATTCAGCTACCATGGTGAGCAAAGATTTCTTCTCTCGTCGTTCCTATGCTGCTTATCAGGAGTCAGAGATATAGGCAGGCACTATGTCTGTCATTTATACACCCAAAATAACTTCATGGAGACGGAGCTTGATTTGAATCTAAATTCCAATTTGTAAAGCCTTAGCGACACCTACTGAGATAAGAGTGTGGGAAAGAGAACAATTTCCAGGGAAAGGCAACCACCCACACAAACCTTTTAGGACTCAGACATCGATTTCTTAAACATCTTTAAAAGACTATAGTAAGCCAGGTCAATAGTAACCATTTCAAATATTCCAGTAACTAGTAACAGGTGGTTACAGCTGCTATCACTTTTGTTTAAATTCGGAGTTCAACAATTGTGTATGTACATGCGTATGTGCATTGTTGTATATTTGCACATATGCACATACATTTGATCCTAAGATGTCTTTGAATACATTAAAATATAGTCTATCCCTGTATTGTTGGAAGGAGTGCTTTTCCAATGCAGCAGAGTTATCAAAATACTTCCTACAAGAAAAATTACTTTATTATTATTTTTTTTTGGCAACGTAACCACATGCTTATTACTCCATAGGCCATCATTCTGATCTGCCACCAGCCTGCACCTGTGGCACATTGTGGTGCATGTAGATCCTTTCTCTCCCAATGTATAACGTGGTTCTATATGGCTACTGGGCTTCAAAACGCCCAATGGTGAACACTTGGAGAATTTAAGATGCTGTTACCATGGGGACAAGATGCTGGTCCTTTTCAATGAAATCAACACACTTCCTCTTTCAGAAAAACTATTTCTACTGGGAAAAAAATAAGCTTAAAATTGAAGCTTTTAGTTTGAAAAGAATGATTATTTCCTCAAAGCTCTGTATTTACTACTGACAGCAGAGATGGGCAAGCAAAGAAAAAATATTTAGGAAGACTGTTTTCAAAAACACACTTCTGACTTTTTCTTTCTTCACTGGCTAGTACTAGGTGGAGAAACAAACTTCAAATATCTCAAGATGTACTTCTCAAATGTTTGTTCTATGCGGTAGATTGCTAGGTTGCCATAAATCACTTCTCTTCCTTTTCGTACATCTGTTCGCACTTGACTTTACAGCTCCTGACATGAACAGTTAGAACAGATTTTCTCACTCCTCTAATACGGGCTAACATTGCGCCTTGTCAGGCCAAGAGATGTGGCAGGACTGAGAACATACCAGTTTGTTCCAGGTCTTGGGTTCAAGCACTTTGCACTCTTGGACTCTCTTGAGATAATGCCCACCATCCATGTGAACAAGCCTGGGCTGTCCTGCCGGAAAATAAAAGACACTTGGTTCAGTCATCTCCACTGTCACCCAGTCTACAGCCAACCAACCCTCAGAAGCACTGCTGCCTAGGTGACAGGAAGTTGACTGCAGAGATGTGACTAAGCCCAGTGAGATCAGAAGACCACAGACCCACAGCATCATGAACTAAATAAACTGCAGTGTCTTAGGCCAGTAAATTTTGGAGAGGTTTATGTAAAACAGCAACTATAGACTACATTCTTCTTCATTAGTTCAGTTAGTTTTGAAGGACAGATTTGTAAATATGCAGCTGAATTTTTAAAACCAAAGATTAGGTTGGGATACCATAAATGCCTATTTAAAACACAAAGCAGGTATGCACATGGGTAAATAAATTCATTGCCTTACCCAAAGCAAATAGTTTCATTTTCTATATGAATTCAGATTATTTCTATGCCAAATTCTATAGAGTTAGAAAGACAAAACTTAACCCAGTTCAAAAATCTCTACCTCTTGGTTACATACTTATTGAGTGAACTAATACATGCTCTCCCAGAATAATCGTACTGCTATGAATTCTATAGAAAACACACACACACACACACACACACACACACACACACACACACACACAGAGTGAAAAAGAAAATTCCATTGTATGTCCATGCAAAGGAGATGATCATCCTATTTTACTTATCAGTGGTAGGTGAAATCGCACATAGTGGATAAAAAGAATTTATTTTAAAATATCTTGGATTTTAAAATTTTATTTCTAATGCAGCTTTTTCCAGGAAAAAAAATTAATATTATCCTCTAAAGCTTCCTTTCCCAACTGTGTGTTTGCTACCTTCCCTTCTCTTTTGCCCAGCCACCAGGGAGGGACACAAGGAGCCAGATAACCAGAGTCACAATGTTCCTGTCATTGGGGAGAGCTCTTATGAAGAGTCACGAGGCATGCATTTGTTGTTGTATAAGCAAGAAATAAGTCACTGCTAGCTTTCAGATTTCAGGGTTGTAACCCAGCCTAGAAAACCCTCTTGTAATGAAGCATTCGGATATATGGGTATGCTGACAGGAATAACCCTGCAGAGAGGGAGAAGGGCGCTGATACAGGAAAGCCAGGACATTGCGGGAGCCATTTCCTTGAGTAGGTGATGCAGAGCATGAGCAGGGAGTTGCTGTGTTAAATATATGAATGATTCATCCATTTTCACAAATAGGACATCAGAGTATGTCGGCACAAAAGCAAAGCAGTTGGCAGACTTTGTGAGGGAGGACCAGGCAGTACTTTTCAGTTCCTTATTTATTCACCCTGAAACAAGACACAGACCATTGAGAATGCAGAGGGGAGTGGAAGTATGAAAACCAAGAAGATGGTGAGAAACAGTCTTCTCAGAGAAGAGGAGAGAGAATAACCAGAGAAATGTTAAGAATGAGATGCTGCCTCCTGCACTGAATGGGTCTTGTTTTCCATGAATCACACTCAGCTGCTGGGCGACAGGCTTTGTATAAGGAGAGAGAGTTAAATCCAATCAGGGTGGAAGTTTTGCCAGGGAGGCTTATAACATATAATAGGTAATGGACTGATCAGGAGCTAAAAAAACAAAAGTGTGTAGAAGGCCATAATTATAGCATTGAACCATGAATCTGATCTGAATAATTGTGTGAGAAGGCAAGGACATTGGAGGGCTGTATTAGTCCACGTGGGCTGCCATAGCAAAAAAACACAGACTGGGTGGCTAAACCAACAGAAATTTATTTTCTCACAGTTCTGAAGGCTGAAAGCCTAAGATCAAGGCATTGGCAGGGTTGGTTTCTCCTACCCTCTCTCTCTTGGTTTATACCTGGCCATCTACTCCTTTTGCCTTCATCTGGTCTTCCCTCTATGAGGGTCCACATCCTAATTTTCTCTTCTTATAAGAACACCAGTGATATTGTATTAGGTCCCGCCTTAATGGCTTCATTTTAACTTAACCATCTCTGTAAACACTGATCTTCAAAACCAGTCACATTGTAAGGTACTAGCAATCTAGTAATTAGGACTTCCACAGAAGAATTGTTGGGGGGGGCAGTTTACAATTGAGCCTATAACAAAGAGTTGAAATGGAAAATTAGAAAATGATAGGCAGTAATTGAGATGCTAGAAATTGAAATTGTGGAGGCAAAGGCCTAGAGTATGATCAACATGTAAAAGGTGAGGAAAAGATAAAACATTTTGGAATTAAGAGGTCAAGAGCAAGGTACAGGATGAATTGTCCTTGTAGATATTGAAGTCACTAAGATTGAGGAAAGAAGCCATAAAGGAGAAAAATACAGTAAATCAAAGTTGAGAAAGTGATAAAATCTTCTCCTAACTGGGGGTTGGGAAGGTAAGAGAGCAGGGAGGAAGCGACAAGAAGGATGAGCATTGGCTGCAGCAGGAAGGGTCTAAGTCCAGTCAGATGGTAAATGCTTTAAAGGAATGAGATTCGTGGAGGGAGGTGAGGAAAGCAAAAGAGAACCATTTTCTGGAAGAAGAAGAAGGAGTAAAGCGTATACTATTCTGCTTTGCAATCCAGGAGAACATGGAGTATAGAAGAAAAAGAGCCACTACTTAAGGGCTGCTATGTCCTTCAGAAAAAAAAAACATTTTTAAGAACAAGAACTTACAGAGAAAATATTGAAGATACGGTACTTTTTAAGTGACAGATTGAGACTGACTTTACTGGTGCTCGCCAATGTCATTCCCTGCCCCTTTCAGCCACAAGGAAGACAGGACTTCCCAACTCCGTTATAATTAGGCGGGGACATATGGATATTTCTGGCAAAGCCATGTGAGAAAAGCTGCGTGCTACTTCTGCTCTGAGGCACTGGAAAACCCGTGTGCCATTCTCCCATTTCATTCCTACTTTTCTGAGGCCACCAAGGAGGCTTTGTTTCCAGATGTCTTTGATAAAATATTGTAGAGCCTTTGTCAGCTGTCAGTTTCTTTTCTGAGTGACTACGAAGAGCATGCTCCCTGCCAACCAATGCTAAACACAGACTGTGGGAAATGAGCATTTGTTTTGCAAGGGCTGCTGATGCTTTGCAGTGGGATATGTATGATTGATTTGTTACCACAGTAAAACCTAGTCTCTCCCAATCTGTACACATACCATGAGTTCCTGGATGTACAATGGCAGAGTGTGAGGGAGACAAGGACTCATCAGAGAATATGCACAAGCACACCGAGTATGTAAGAATAAGGGCCATGGGGATGGAGGATGGGTTTAGAGGCTTGAGCTTACTGCAGAGACTGAAAAAAGGTGAGGATGCAGGGCTTGATGATATCTTAGGGAAAGATAGATTGTTAGGGTCAATTGTACGCTCTTTCAATGGGCCTCTCAGGCACTCTGTAGTGGAGAGATGGGAAATGTGGTCAAGAGTGAGCTATGCGACTGGTCCTACTGCTCCCAATACACTGCCACTAGCAAGAGGAAAATATTACTGGGATTATCATTTTTAAGGAGACTTTTATAGGATTATACTGTTTAAAACATATAGTGAAAAATGCAGGTGTGTAAGTGTGTTGGATTAAGCTTCTGTGTGATTTGATATTTGTTAGCCCCAGGAATTCCTAAAAATGAGAAAACAGGAAAACTCCATAAGAGATTTGTTTCATGTGTTGAGAAGAGAATTTTCCTGGCAGGTGCTGTCACATGCTAGGACTTTTCCATCACAAGACTAAAGTTTCCTAAGCAAAAGACAAGCTTCCATTTTACTTATAAATATAAGAAGCAAAGGAAATGGAAGCAGCAGATCCCATGAAAGCAATCATCCAATCCCCAGGCCTCAAGGGTGGGCTAAATTATATCCGAGAGGGCAGGCAAGTCCACAAAATGTAAACAGAGTAGGACATCAGGCAACACAAAGAAAGGAAATGCGGAGCATAGCAGAAAAGGAAATGAGTGATGACGAAGCAGACAAGGCTGAACTCGCAAAATGAAGCGGGAGAAGCCGCAGCATCGAACACTAGCAGCAAGGACTAGGGCAGACAACCCCCTCCATGTGTATGCTTAGGAGCGGAATCCCTGAGTACAAAGAAAGAAAATAAGGAAGGAGGCTGGAGAGTGGAGAAATGATAAAGCCATCGAGAAGCTGTCAGTCCTCCCGACTTCTACCCATTACACACACCACATTCAAAAGGAAGATTAGGGGATAGCAGATTAAAAGACCAACATCGATGGGAACAGGGAGGTGATATGACACAGCAAAAAGACTCGGGCCTTGGGGACAGGCCAGTTTTCTCTAAGCCCCGGTTTTGTCACTGACTAGTCAGATCATCTGAGTTCCTCGATATTCTTGTCTGTAAAATGGCTATGACAATTAGAGTCATTGCCTAGAGTTGTAGTGAGAATTCAGTAAAACAGCAGCAAAAGAGTCAGCACATTGTGTTCTACCTAGAAAATGTCACACTGAAGAATAATCTTCATACCCAGAAAGCAAGACTGAAATGTTGAAGTAGCCCTCAAGGGCTGGAGAACATTTGCCCACCCTCAACTAACTGAAACTCAACCTTGTGTATTTTATGCTTCACTTAACTCCATAGTAAATTTAGTTAAAAGTTCATTTGCAGCATAAATGGTCTCTTTTGCTACAAGTCTAAGGAAAGAACACTAAAATGATATTGACAAATGAATACTAGATACCTAAATTCCAGTGAACAAGGACAAAAAAAATTTTTTTTATTACGCCAGCCTACTTCCCTACTTACTAGCAAACTTGAACATGTGTGTTTAGGAAGATCTTCAAAAAAAAAAGTGCCACCACTGGTACAGACAAGACTAGGTGTGAAGAGGGAGGACCTCCTGTTCAGATACAGTTATCCTGAGACCTTTTGCATCGAGCCTTTGCTTTTCCAGGATGAGCACACACAGGCAATGATTTCTTGGAGGGCGGGGTCAATGTCTGCCCCTCTGAGTACAGCCAACCCATAGGACACACTCTGAGACCTAACGTCTAAATATGTGGTAACTGTTGGTTGACTGAACTTTTTAATGGAAAATAGTTTGTGGGTTGTGCATATCCCTCAAAGTTGTGCTAACCCTTTTACAAAGACCAGCAAGACACTTTTCCACTTTTTGATTTAAAAACACTTACTGAGAAATTGTTATATCCCAGGCCACACAATAAGGCCTGAGGATACAAAGATGAGACGACACTGTATTAGTCTGCAAGGGCTGCCGTGAGAAAGTACTATAGCCTATTGGCTTCAACAACAAAAGCTTATTTTCTTACAGTTGTGGAGGCTAGACATTCAAGATCAAGGTGTCTTCAAGTTGGTTCCTTCTAGGGCCAGGAGGGAAGGATCTTTTCCAGGCCTCTCTCCTTGGCTTTTCTCTTGTCTTTACATAGTCTTTCCTCTGTGTGCCTCTGTGTCTAAATTTCTTCTGTTGTATTAAACACTACCCCAATAATCTGATTTTAGCCTAATTCCATCTGTAAAGACTCTATCTCCAAATATAGTCACATTTTGACATTAGGACTTTAACAGAAGAATTCTGGCAGGGATACAATTTAGCCTATAACAAACCTATTTCCTGTTTCAGAACGCTCATATTTGGTCACTCAATCAGATGCCCCCTACAAAGGCCCAGGAAGGTGAAAATATCGCTGTTATCCAGCACCTGCCTGACAGAGTCCTACTTCTCAACTCACCATTTTTACATTTAAACTGCATTCACAGGAAGTTGTTTGTTAAATAAATTCTAAGCTCTGCCAGAGAATTAGCCCTTCCACAGAGACTTAGAGAGGTACTCTACATTTTCAAAATCCTTCTGGAACTAAAAAATCATTGTGGCTACAGTTTGCCAAAAAATATGCATTCAGGCAGGAGCTAAAATAGCAGTGAAGTAACTACATAGGTTCATTCCTGAAAGAGCAAAATGGTTAGCTGTATACTATCTACACTGGTTTACCCGTATAATGCTCATGATGTGAGTTTATTCATCACAGAACTCTGTTCTCTGTTATTTGGGCTGGTCACCACAGCCCAGACTTTGAGAACAGAAAGTGCACATGCATAAGCAAAATTTCTGCTTAAATAAGAAGGCTATAGCCCAAAGGCATAAGTATCTCAAAGCAAACCACTTTCAGTCTGCTAATCCAAAGAGTGATATTTATACAACGTTATTAAGAACCATTTATCTATCAGTCTGCATTCCCACCAACAGTGCATGAGGGTTCCCTTTTCTCCACATCCTCTTCAGCACTTGTTTGTTGATTTATTAAAGATAGCCATTCTGGCAGGAGTGAAGTGATACCTCATTGTAGTTTTAATTTGCCTCTCTCTGATGGCTAGTGACTTTGAGCATCTTTTCATATGCCTTTTGGCTAGCTATATGTCCTCTATAGAGAAGTATCTATTCAGGTCCTTTTTCCATTTTTTAATTGGATTGTTTGTCTTCTCCATATTGAGTTGTATAAGTTCTTTATACATTTTGGAAGTTAAACCTTTATGCAGATGTATCACTGGCAAGTATGTTCTCCCATACAGTGAGAGAACACTATTCTTTTCATTTTGTTGATGGTTTATTTTCCTGTGGAGATTTTTTATTTGATGTAGTCCCATTTGTTTATTTTTTCCTTTGTTTCCCTAGCCATTGTGGAAAACAATATGGAGTTTCCTCAAAAAATTGAAAATGGAACTGACTTTTGATCTAGCAATCCAATCACTGCTGGAAATATACACTAAAAATTCTGCAACAGCAGTTTAAAAGAATACATGTATCCCTATGTTCATAGCAGTGTCATTTACAATAGCCAAGATCTGGAAACAGCCCACGTGCTCATCAGTAGATGAGTGGATAAAAAAGCTGTGGTACATTTACATAGTGGAATACTATGAGGCTATGAAAAAGAAGGAACTCTTCTTACCCTTTGTGAAAGCATAGGTGGACCTGGAGATATTTATGCTAAGTGAAATAAGCCAGTTGGTAAGAGGCAAATACCATATGATCTCACTTATATGTGAAATCTAATGAATAAAATAAACTGACAAACAAAATAGAAACAAAGGCATGGATACATGGAAAAAATTGACAGCTGTCTGAGGGGAGGTGGAAGGGGAGACTGGATGAAAGAAGGTGAAGGGATTAGCCAAAGAACACATATGCATAACCCACAGAGACAGACAACAGTGTGGTGATGGCCAGAGCGAAGCGGGGAAGCAAGGGTGAGGGAGAAAGGGGAATGAAAATATCTGTAATAGTGTAAACAATAAAAATACAGTAAAAAAAAATTAGCTGCGAAAAAACATTCCATTTGTGTATACAGTGTTCCCTTTCAGCCAGACTCATGAAGTTTACTCACTTGTTGCAGATCAGTTACTCATAAAGTTTTTGGTCAATTTGTGTATCTGCATGAGCAAAGTCAAAAAAGTAGTGGAGGAAAACCTAGAGTCTGAGGAAGGAAGTCAGCCCACGCTTACCTTTCACTTACATGAATACATGCATAAAAGAGAAACTTAAATTCTATTTATTTTACAATTATAAATAATAACAGAGTCTTTTTAACTTTTTTGTTCATGAAACCTAATGTTTGAATTGCTTTCCTAGACACATAGTTAATTTAGCTGGTTGTAGATTATATTCTATGGTCATCTTGTTATATTCAACATGTCACATGAGGAAAACCCACACTTATCAACTTTCCTTTTAAGTCTCCTGTCTGGGTTAAAAGAACAAAGATATTCCCAGTTGCCCAAAAGACCTACCTGGGAACCATCTTTATTCTCCCTCCTTTATTTTCCATATCTACTTAATGTCCAAATTTTTGTGATATTCTTATCATAATCAGTCAACCAGAGCACTGGGGAGTCTCCTGCAATGGTCAAGATGGCAGCAGGGGGAGGTTCTCACACTGAGTGCAGCCAGAAGCTAAAAATACGAATGGCTACAACCCGAGCACGTCAAAGCTAAAAAGATGAATGGGCAGCACACAGAAAGCTAGAAAGGTAAGTGTACAGGGGGAAAAAAACTCCCTCTCTATCACTATAAGAACTGCGGGCTTGAGCAAGAAGAGGAGATGGTCTTTGAGAAAGAAGTCCACCATTCTTCCAGGTTGTGAGGCACCTGAATGAAACCCCTTTCCTTTTGTACCAGCACCTGCCTCACATGCTTGACTTTTTTGGTATCAGGCAGCCAAAACTCTGTTTTTGTTCAGTTACAGTTTTTGGTGACCTAGATGGAATAGAATAGACCTTGGTAAGTTCTGGAGGGCCTGGGCTAGCTGCCTGTGGCAGGCCGACCCCAGAAGCAGGACTGCTGGGGCTTCCCGGAAGGTGCCAGGAGCTTTTCTGCAGGAATTTCCCTGCACTCATTCTCAGAGAATCAGCTGCCTGAAACACTTGGCTGGTGAAAGGAAATGGATTCCTGGGGTGCAAAGGGACTCCAAAACTGGTCAAGGCAAACGACCATGCACACCAGGGCATCTTCTATCCCTGCCTCTTGGACTTCGTGCCTCCTGGGTCCAGCCAGGACTATTTTCAGTAATGGTCAGTAGATTACCCCTGATGCTTGGGCTTTGTGTCACTTGGGCTTTGTAACATGTGGGTCCAGTTAAAACCATTCGCAGTACTGGTTGGTAGGCTACCCCTGCCATTTGGGCTTTGTGCCTGTTGTTTAGGACGGCTTGTGGTATCGGTTGGCAGGAGACAAGGCACTAAGGCTTGCTTGTGAGTACTTGTTTAGAATGATGGAATTATAGATCTAAGTTTTGTGTATATGTTCCCACTTTGCTGGGGTCTTGCTATGGTTATGGTTTTGAGTGTGTACTTTTGTACAATCAGGGGTTGTTCTGTCTGGACTCTTGAAGGGAGCCCACTGGGCCGAATTTTAGCAGACTGTGTACAACTATAATCCAATGACTAAAAAGGAATTGGTTTTCTATTGTAACCCTGCTCAGCTTATGTATACTTTAGACTATAGGGGGAAACTGTTCCCTAAATTACTACACCATCACGCAATTGGAATTGTTTTTCTAACAGTCAAGGAAATATCCCTTATGTCTAGGCATTATGTCTTTTTTTTATCCTCACCTGAGAAAATTTTATTCATTGCTTTTAGAGGGAGAAGAGAAGGGAAAGAGAGAAATATTGATGTAAGAGAGAAGCACTGATTGGCTGCCTCCTGCACATGCCAAGCCTGGGGATTATATGCTCCTGGCCCAGGAACGAAGCCTACAACCTAGGCATGTGCCCTGACTAGGAAATGAACCCACAACCTTTTGGTTATGAAATAACACTCCAACCAACTGAGCCACACAAGCCAGGGCCAGGCCTTTATGGCTTTACACAGTGAGTATTAGGCAAAGAAAGTGAACAAACTAATGATTCAGAGAATAGAATTTGTTTCAAAACTCCTCCCTGATTGTAACACAGAGGAAGAAAGGGAAAAACGAGGAAATAATTATCCTTAGTGTCCTGAATCCAGGGGATGCAGGATTAGCAGCAGGAAGATTTTCCCCAATACCACCCCTGCTGCTAGATACCCCTGCTATAGGGCCCAGAGGGATAACAGCCCCACCCTGTATGAAAAAAAGAATAGTCTCCCCATCAAAAATCCAGCAGTGGGCCCAGTTTGGCCAGGGAGCATCCCTATCTGGAGCAGGACAGTTCCATTTGAGGCAGTACCCTATACGGGGAATAAACTGGACAGGTCAACCCACTGGCTACTCTTGGCCCAAATTTCATTTCCACTTTAGATTTATTGAATTGGAAGAATTCCAGCCCCTCATATAGGGAGAATCCTCATAAAATTGCAGATTTTTTTACATCCATTTTTGCCACTTACCATCCAAACTGGACAGATGTACAGGCTCTCCTGCTAATGGCAGAGGCAAGACAACTGGTTTGAAAATAAAGCCAATGAAGAGGCTCATCACCTCCACCAAGAGAATTCCAATAAGACCTCCTACCCAGGGAGGGCAATTCCTTGACAGAGCTTAACTGGGGTCCAAATAGCAGGGGCCTAGCCTCCCTAGAACATTACAAAAAATAAACATTGGAAAGGCTAAAGAAAGAGGTGCCTGAACAAAAGAGCCTGAATATGATATGTGCCATTCAACAGAAACCAAATGAAGATCCTTCTGAATTTTTAGAAAGGGTCTATCAGACCTGTTGAAAACACACTGACACTGATCCACAGCCACAAGAAAATGTCTGGATGGTAAACATGACTGTAATTGAGAAAAGTGCCCCAGATATCATAAGGAAGCTCCAATGTTTAGCGTATTATGAATGAACCCCTCCCAGCTGGTGAACATAGCCTTTAAAGTTTACCATGCCTGGGAAATAAGGAAATTAAAGCAGGCCATGGTTTTCCTAGAAACAGTGTGGAGAGACCAAAAGGACAGGTGGGTCCCAAAAAGAAAGAGGAAAGACTCAGCAGGTGCCAATCAATGAATGTGCCTATTGCAAGGAGGAGGACCATTGGAGAAAGGACTGCCCAAACTCAAAAGGAAAAAATTAAAATAATAGAAATCTTAACTGAGAAATGTTAGAAAGGAGGGCACTGACTGACTGCAGGGCACATGGGGAAAAAATGAAGCTATTTTATTAGGCAACCCAAATGTTGCCTTGCAAACCACCACTACCTTAAACCTGACCATCTTACATCTATCTGGACTCAAAGGGAGGGCAGCTCAGATCTCCAGCATGATTGCTTGGAAATCATTGATCAAGTTTATTCTAGCAGAGCAGCTACTAACAGAACCTGACTGGGAACTATATACAGATGGGAGCAGCTTCATGGAGAATACTCAACCATGAGCTGTGTATATGGTAGTCACCATAGACAAGGTAATAGGATCCCAAGCCCTTGCCATAGGAATCTCAGCACAGAAGGCTGAACTGATATCCCCCACCAGAGCCTTATAATTATCCCAGGAAAAGAATGTTAACATCTACACTGACCCTTAATATGCCTTCATGGTAATCCATAGCCATGGGACATTATGGAAAGAAAGAGGGTTCTTAACTTTGGGGAATAACAACATCAAACATGCAAAAAATTTTTTAATTATTAGAGGCCATGAATCTACCAAACCAGATTGCCATAATGCACTTCTCAGGACACCAGAAAGATAGTTCCCAAACAAGCTGGGAAGCCAAAGTGCCGATAAAGCAGCAAGACAAGAGGCCCAAGGGCTGCCACTCCCTGGAGCTTTCATCCCCAACCTGGACTTGTCAGAATTTAAACTCCATTACACAAAATAAGATTAGGAACAAGCCCATGAATGGGCATTTTCTAATACAAGCCCATGAATGGGGACCCTAATTCTATATGGAAGGTCAACACTCATGGTATGATATTACTCCCTGAAGCTCTAGTATATCTCATCCTCAAACACCTACATGAAGGGATCCTTATGAAAGGGATACTTTAATGGACCTCAATAGACCACATATGAAGGGCCCTCATTTTTAAAGGACCATTCAGAAGGTTATCCAAGCTTGTCAGATATGCGGCAAAAGCAATCCTATGACAGAACATGCCACAACAGGAAAGGGAGTACAATCTAAAGGGATATGCCCACTTGAGGACTGGTAAGCTGAATTTACACAGATGCCTCAAACCATAGGAAACTTTAAATTTTTATTAATTTTTGTAGACACCTTCTCTGAAGGGATAGAGTCATACCCCACTAAAACTGAGAAGGCAACTGAGGTAGCAAAACTTATACTTAAAGAAATAATCCCTAGGTTTGGACAATGGACTGTTGTTCACTTCAGAAATCTCCCAGAAGATCAAACAAGCACTACCAATTCAAGGGGAACAACATGCATCTTAGAGACCTCAATCTAGGAAAGACAGAAAATAAACCACACAGTAAAGAAGACTTTGGCAAAAATAAGCCAGAAAACACATTTGGAATGGGACCAATCACTACATTTTGCCTTGGTCTGAATTAGGGTAGCTTCCTGAAGTGGGCTTAAATTAAGTCCTTCTGAAATAGTTTATTGAAGACAATTCAAGTTTCTGTTTCAGGAATACTCCCTTTAGATTTAGAAAATGAATCAAAAATCAACAATATGTACAACATCAAAGTCAAATACTAATAGTTTTGCACACATTTTCTCATTGCATGTATATCCACTTATCTGACAAGCCCTTACACCTGTCCCAGCCACGAGATCAAGTCTTACTAAAGATCTGGAAGACTCAATGTCCTGAATAGCAGTTAGCCAAGCAATAGACCAGTTCTTAAAGATGCCCTGCTGACAACACACTCTTCCCTAAAGCTCACAAGAATCAACCTTGGATCCACCAAACATAGATAAAGCAAGTAACACCTGGGGAGGACTCAGGTCTTGCTACTTCTATTGATGCTGCAAGGGAAAGCTGGATCTGCACCCCTAAAGGGAATTTAAAATTCCTCTTTCACAAAAGGACAGTGCTTCCCAAAGCAAAGTGAGAATTTTAAGTTTTATTTCATTCTGTATTTCCCTGACAGTGGTTCCTCAGCAAATTTATTCTGCTATTGGGTTTGCCATTGCTCAGGATTCGATCATGGGGATCCTTTAGTTCCTCCAGTTTATGATTTCACTACAATTCCCCGTGAACCACTAGGCATACCCTCCACTAAGTATTTGATTACTTATTGGCATAATAGGTCTCACTTTGGAACCCATCTGAAACACTGTCTCTTGAAACATGAAGCTGTATACCAGCTTCACTTGTTCAGCAGTGCCAGCCTTGAGATAAAACAGTGGCCTCCCTCACATTAGAAGAGTGCATGGTCCCACATTTGTGTGTGGATAAAGCAGCAGGAACAACTGGAGAGCGAAATAGACACCACAACCCAGGGTTCCAATGTGGAGAAATAAAGCCTCAAAACTCCTGACTGAAAAAACCTGTGGGGGGTGAGGTGGGGAGAGAAACTTTTAGCCCCACAGGAGAGTTCATTGGAGAGATCCACAGGGTCCTAGATTGTACACAAAACCACTCACCTGGGGCTCAGCACCAGAAGGACCCAGTTTGCTTGTGGGTAGCAGAAGAAGTGACTAAAAGCCAGGCATGGGCTGAACAAGCAGCATTGTTCCCTCTTGCACCCCTCCCACACACACAGTGCCACAACTCAGCAACATAGGTTGCCCCCTCCCCGGCAAACACCTAAGGCTCCATCCCTTACATCATAACAGGCACACTGAGACAAAAAATATATATATAGCCCAAATGAAAGAACAGATCAAAACTCCAGAAAAAATACAACTAAGCAATGAAGAGGTAGCCAACCAATCAGATGCAGCATTCAAAACACTGGTAATCAAGATGCTCACAGAAATGGTTGAATATGGTTGCAAAATAGAGAAAGAAGTGAAGGCTATACAAAGTAAAATAAAGAAAAATGCACAGAGAACCAACAGTAACAGGAAGGAAACTGGGCTCATATCAATAGTGTGGACCAGAAGAAAGAAATAAACATTCAACCATAACAGAATGAAGAAACAAGAATTTAAAAAAATGAGGAGAGGTTCCTTACCAAAGAAACCTCTGGGACAACTTTAAATGTTTCAACATTTGAATCATAGGGGTGCCAGAAGGAGAAGAGGAAGAGCAAAAAACTAAAAACTTATTTGAAAAAGTAATGAAGAACTTTCTAATCTGGTAAAGGAAATAGACTTCCAGGAAGTCCAGAAAACTCAGAGAGTCCCAAAGAAGTAGGACCCAAGGAAGCACACACCAAGGCACATCATAATTACATTACCAAAGATTAAGATAAGGAATCTTAAAAGCAGCATGAGAAAAGGAGACAACTAACTACAAAGGAGTTCCCATAAAACTATCAGCTGATTTCTCAAAAGAAATCTTGCAGGCAAGAAGGGGCTGAAAAGAAGTATTCTAAGTCATGAAAGGCAAGGACCTACATCCAAGATGACTCTATCCAGCAAAGCTATCATTTAGAATGAAAGGGCAGATAAAGTGCTTCCCAGATAAGGTCGAGTTAAAGGAGTTCATCATCACCAAGCCCTTATTCTATGAAATGTTAAAGGGAATTATCTGAAAAAAAGAATAAGATCAAAACTATGAACAGTAAAATTACAACAAACTCAAAACTATCAACAACCAAACAAAAAAACAAAAACAAATATGAACTAAGCAAACAACTAGAACAGGAACAGAATCACAGAACTGGAGATCATGTGGAGGGTTATCATCAGGGCAGAGTTGAGGGGAATATGGGAGAAAAGTGCAGGGAATAAGAAGAATAAATGGTAGGTACAAAATAGACACAGGGAGGTTAAGAACAGTAAGAAAAACAGAAAAGCCAAAGAACTTATACATATGACACATGGACATGAACTAGAGTAGGGGAATGATGGTGGGAAGGTGGGCACAGGGTGGAGGGGAATAAAGGGGAGAGAAAAATGGGACAACTGTTAATAGCATAATCAATAAAATATATTTTTAAAAAATTCAGTCAGAAACAAAGGATACACTAATTGAAATAAAGAACAATTTACAGAGAAACAACAGTAGAATGGATGAAGCTGAGAATTGAATCAATAATTTGGAACATAAGGAAGCAAAAAACAACTAATCAGAACAACAAGAAGAAAAAAAGAATCCAAAGGAATGAAGATAATGTAAGCAGCCTCTGCAACAACTTCAAGTATTCCAACATATGCATCATAAGCGTTCCAGAAATAGAAGAGAATGAGCAAGAAAGTGCAAATCTACTTGAAAAAATAATGAAAGAAAATGTCCCTAATTTGGTGAAGGAAATAGATATGCAAGTCCAGGAAGCACCAGAGAGTCCCAAACAAGATGGATGCAAAGAGGCCCACTCCAAGACACATCATAATGTCACAATTTAAAGATAAAGAATCTTAGAAGCAGCAAGAGAAAAAAAGTTAGTTACCAAATGGTTGACAGATTGGGGGGGGCGGTTAATGGGTGAAGAGGTGAGGGGATTAAGAAGTACAAATAGGTAGATACAGAATAGCCATGGGATAAAAAGTACAGTATAGGAAATGGAGTAGCCTCAGAACTTATCTGTATGACCCATGGACATGAACAATGGTGGGGGGATTGCCTGAGGGACTGGGGGTGCTGGGTGGAGGTGGGAAAAGGGAGAAAATCAGAACAACTGTAATAGCATAATCAATAAAATATAATTTATAAAAAAGGAATCAATAGAACTTATTAGGTAAATGTGTAAGAGAAAGAGAAAAAAAATTCCTTAAACTGTTGTCTCCCTGCTTCCCAACATCAGCTATAAATAAGAGTGAAATAGGATAGGAAAGCAACTGAGTGAGTCTCTACAGTGCATGAACCCTGGCACACATTTTTTCTTGTGATTTAACCAGGGCATAGGCTTCCGTGTTTTGTCCATGTTTGTCCAACAGTCTTAGCCTTCATTGTCTCTATCATATAATGATGTTCTTTGACCCAGGAAAAACCATGATGATGATGATGATGATAATGATAATGACGATGATGATTATTCATTAACATTTTGTAAAGGTGAATAGTTTCCAAGTGGTTAAAAACCAACCGTGAAATGCATCACCTATATGTTGGGTTCACTCATTGTAAAATTGGTACTTAAATTGTGTGCATGCTTTAAAATACAAGTGCAAAACAAATAGCTTCAGTTCATCTTATCTGAGGACACAGGTCAAATGTTTTCCTGAAATGCGAAATGACCTCGTTAAAAGTGTATCCAGTACTCATGAGCTTGCTAGATTTTTGTTTCACAAGACCAATGGAATATTTCTTAAATTACTTTTATCCTGGAGCATTTATTTTGCATATGTATGATCATTGATGGTAATTGGCTAGTTTTCTCTTTTTGCCTCTTTAAATTTGTCTGCATGCCATGAAAGCCCCATTTCATTTATTGTAAGAACCTTCTTTGCCTCTGGTTGTTCAGAGGTCCCAAGCACTATATAACTTTCCCACGGAGTTTACAGATTCTATACCCTTTTTATTGGATGAAATTGCAAGATTCTAAAGAGAGTCTATTCACTTAAAAACAATTTAAAAAACTCTGTCATGCTGTCAATTTCCAGTTGACAAGTCATGGACTAGAAGAACATATTTGCAAATCACACATGTGACAAAGGAATTATCTTCAGAATATATAAAGAACCCTATAAAATTCACTCATAACCCAAGAAACAGCCTAAATGAAATGTGGGCAAATGATTCTACCAAAGAGGATATACACAGGGCAAATAAACATAGGAGAAATATGGTCAACCACCAATGGCTGGATTTTAACTTACTTATTTTTACCTAAATCATTGTAGAGCTGGTATATTTCTTCTCAGATGCTCATCTGATTAAATTTATGGTTAATGGTGGGAGAACCCCTTGGATGAGTTCATGTCAGCAAAACATTTGGACATTTCTTCAATGGAGGGATCATTTTAGTCTTCGTTTACCCTTATTCTCATAAAAAAAGTTTTCCAAGAGGGGGGGAGATGTCTCTTTGTCAGCAGTGACTACCACATTACCAAAACACAAATGCATCCCTGGCAGTGTGGTTCAGTTGGTTGGAGCATTGTGCCATAGACACAAAGGTGGTCACAGGTTCAATTCCCAGTCAGAACACATACAAGATGACAGCCAAATGATGTCTCTCTCATTTTTTATAATATATTTTATTGATTATGCCATTACAGTTGTCACATTTCCCCCTTCATTCCCCTCCACCCTGCACACCCCCTCCCACCCACATTCTCCCTCTTTAGTTCACGTCCATGTATCATAAGTTCTTTAGCTTCTACATTTCCCACACTACTCTTGCCCTCCCCCTGTCTATTTTCTCCCCACCGTCTATGCTACTTATTCTCTGTATCTTCTCCCCACCCTCTCCTCCCACTCCCCTGTTGCTAACCCTCCATGTGATCTACATTTCTGTGGCTCCCTCCTGTTTTAGCTGTCCTCTTAGTTTGCTTTTGTTTTAGGTGTGGTTGTTAATAACTGTGAGTTTGTTGTCCTTTCACTGTTCATATTTTTTATCTTCTTTTTCTTGGATAAGTCCCTTTAACATTTTATATAACAAGGGCTTGGTGATGATGAACTCCTTGAACTTGACCTTATCTGAGAAGCGCTTTCTCTGCCCTTCCATTCTAAATGAAAGCTTTGCTGGATAGAGCAATCTTGGATGTATGTCTTTGCATTTCATGACTTGGAATACTTCTTTCCAGCCCCTTCTTGCCTGTAAGGTCTCTTTTGAGAAATCAGTTGACAGTCTGATGGTAACTCCTTTGTAGGTGACTGTCCCCTTATCTCTTGCTGCTTCTAGAATTCTCTCCTTCATTTTAATCTTGGGTAATGTAATTATGATGTGCCTTGGTGTGTTCCTCTTTGGGTCCAACTTCTTTGGGTCTCTCTGAGCTTCCTGGACTTCCTGGAAGTCTATTTCCTTTGCCATATTGGGGAAGTTCTTTATTATTTGTTCAAATAAGTTTTCCACTTGTTGCTCTTCCTCTTCCCCTTCTGGAACCCCTATAATTCAGATGTTGGAACATTTAAAGATGTCCTGGAGGTTCCTAAGCCTCTCCTTACTTTTTTGAATTCTTATTTCTTCATTCTTTTCTGTTTGGTTGTTTCTTTCTTCCTTCTGGTCCACTCCATTGATTTGAGACCAGTTTTCTTCCCATCACTATTGGTTCCCTCTGCATTTTCCTTCCTTTCATTTATCAATGCCTTCATTTTTTCATCTAATTTGTGACCAAAATCAACCAGTTCTGTGAGCATCTTGATCACCAGTGTTTTTTGAACTGTGCATCTGATAGGTTGGCTATCTCTTGGTCCCTTAAAAGTATTGGCTCTGGGACTTTGATTTATTCTTCTGTTTAAGCCATAATTTTTTGATCAGGTCGCACCTGTTATATGTGGGGGGCAGAGCCTTAGGTGTTCACCAGGGTGGGGCAACCCCTATCTCTGGGTTGTGACACTGTATGTGGGGGCTGGGTCAGAGAAGGAACAATGGTGCTTGCTCTGCTCTCTCTCAGATTTCAGTCCCCTTTGCCGCTTCCCACAAGCAAACTGGGCCCTTCTGATGCTGGTTCCCAGGTGGGTGGGCTTGTGTACATTCTAGGATCCTGTGGGCCTCTCCAACAAATTCTCCTGTGAGGCTGAGAGTCTCTCCTGGCACCTTCTCAATCGGTGTTTTTAGGCTTTATTTCCTATTGCTGGGGCCCTGGGTTGCACAGTCTTTCTCGCTGCCCACTTTGCCTGGTTTATCTGTGTGTGAATGTGTGACTGTGGTCAGCCAACCACCTTACACACCTCACTGGATCTACTAGTTTCCTCCCCATGCTCAGGGTCCACCAGCCACTGCCTTTTCCTGCCCCAACCCCTCTCCACTGGCCACCGACTCTACCCCTCTTACTGGTCTGGATGAATGGTTGTCAGACTTCCATACAGTTCAATTTTCTATCTGTTCTGGTTGTGTTTTTGTTTCTAAATCTTTGTTGTCCTCAATTTTGATTGTGTGAGGAGGCACAGTATTTCCACCTAGGCCGCCATCTTGGCCGGAAGTCTGATGTCTCTCTCTTATACCAATTTATGTATCTCTCTCTCTCTGCCCCCTTCCTCTCTCCCTAAAAGCAATGAAATCCATCCTCGGGAGGTAGGCCATGCTGCCGTGCCACTGTCTTGATGTCAGTGTGCTCCACAGAGGGGTCCGCATGGGCAAGCTTCAATAATGCGGGCAATAAACACTCTTTTTGGCGATTGAGCCATGCCAAATAGATAAATGCCTTTTCAAAAGTATTCATTGCCATTAAGTTAAGCTATATGACTTGAAAAACCTGCCAATGAAGCGTCTTCCTCCTTTCCACTTGGGTATAGCCATGTGCTATGAAAACCGCTCACATGAGAAAAGGCCAAGATGGCCCTTCACTGGCCTCCATCTTCCTCGTTGGGGAGAGAGCCACAGTAATTTCCATGAGATTGGTTTATAATTTAGACAAAACCTTTATCTGTGATTCTTTCTCCTCCAATAGTATTGTGATCGTTTTAATGATATATGTTTAAAATGTGAATAATAGAATTTGTGTGATCCCGCCTTTTGATGTCTTTTGAGGACTTTCTTACACATAACAATATACAGTGCTATTCCCCCATCAGCAAAACAGCTGTAATCACAACTGTCCTGTCCATTCTCTTGTTTGCCTCATCAGTGTCTGGTCAGCAAGGACCCCAAGATTCCAGCGAGCCAACATCCATAACTTTGTATGTAGTTATATTATTGCATATAAAAACAGGCTGATGCTAATGTTTTGCCCTTGGCATTGTTAGGTGGTGGCTGATTCTGACCCTCTGTCGTAGCTCAGCTGTGGAATGCTCTGGACAGCGAGATTTCAGTCAGGGCTATCGCCTGTGGCTTTTACCCTGCAATTCACTATGAAAAATGTGTACAGATTTCATGCTCCACACTTACCACTTACCTCTCAACAGATCATCCTGCTTGACTTCAACAAAATAAATAGTTTCTTTGAGTGCAAAAAAAAAGTGAAGTAGTGTAAAAATGTTCTTTAAAAAATCAGAACATCAATGCATAAAACTGGATGTGCACTGGCTATTCCAATCAGGAAATTATATTGGTTACTAAAATAGTAATAGAGAAACCATATTGAACAACATTGGTTCCCTAGTATAATTGTTGAGATATGAACATTGGTGTAAACAGATCTTAGTTTGGTAAAAAACAGATCTTGATCAAATTTTTTAAGGTTTTATTTATTTATTTAGAGAAAGATGGGAGAAGAGAAACATCAATGGGCAAGAGACACATCGATTAGTGGCCTCTTGTACACCCCCAAGTGGGGACTTGGCCCCTGACCCAGGCATGTGGGAATCGAACCAGTGAGCTCTCCAGTGACCTTTCAGTTCACAAACCGGCACTCAGCCTACTGAGCCACATGAGCCAGGGCACATCTTAGTCTAAAATTTTAGCAGTGTAAACTTAAACCAGTTACAGAACCTCACCAAACCTCAGTTTATTCATCAAGCAAATAAGATTAATAATCACCAGATGACTGTGAGGAATAAAAGGACTAACGCGTATTCTTAGCATAGCACCAGACACACAGTGAGTAACGAATGAAGAGCAGCTATCTTTATACCAGAATTGTTTGCTTCTACAATAACCCTGCAGGAGAGGACAGTCCTGCAATGAGACATCTGGGTCTATTTTTTATTACTTATTTAACTTTACATAAATTACACAATATGTCTGACTTTTTATTTCCTCCAATCAATGGAGACAAACATTCTTGTGCTATTTATGTAATAAGGTCATTTTTGATAGGAGATAACATATGTAAAGTAACTTGAAGAGTCTAAAGTAATGAATACATATCCAATTTTGACCTGACCTTACGACAGTTTACTTTGGGCAGCTCTGGCCACAGGGATAATGATGAGCTGCAATGCAGAAACTGCCAAAGGAGCAGTGGACCCTGATGAGGGGCCTGGACTCCAGCGCTGGATTGCCACTGGTCTGGGACTCAGAGCCAGTCTCTTAACTGCTTGGAGCCTCCACTTCCTCATCAACAATTGAAGGGGGTATACTCCACACCCTTAAACCACCTTACTGCAACTCCCAGTCTGACTGCCTTCTTCACTAAGACAACTTCACATGTTCGGTATTCCACATTTTCCTCTAGGCCAACACACTGCACTGAAATGAAGCAAAGATAGGATTTACTATGGGTCAAGAATCCTTTAACCCAGAGTCAATGCAATCTCACATGATTTAATTTTTCACATGCTTTAATCTGTGATGACATTCAGAAATGAGAAGATTAAATACAATTAGCCCACCAGAACACAGTTATCAGGCTTCCATGTGAAATGGATTTACACAGCACCTTCAGACTGAAAGACGGTACCTGTGGGAAGAGTCTGATCCAAACCAGAGAAAAAGTAGCTGGTAATAAACTCAGCAAAGGAAAATTACTGTGGGACCTCCTATCTATTTTGTAGTATTTTTCCCAAACAAATATAAAATAGTTATTTGCTATTATTCCCTGTCATTCAAGTTTCATCTCTCTGCAATGTAATTGTTTCTTTCCATAAGCAACATAATCAGACAGGTTAAAAAATGAAAGGCTAAGTAAAGGTAAATATAATGGTATGAGAAAATCATTTTTCTGGATGAATCAGTAGACACTAGACTTTCCCATTATGTTCTAACGCTCACAAGCCTGAACTTTAAACCCAATGGAAAACTGCATAGGATTTTATTGCTACTGATATTGAGTTTTATTTTGAGTTGTTTCTCTGAATGAAAATCATTGTCCCCAAAAGACCAAATGGCAAAACAGTTCATTTAAAATAGAAATTCTCAACCTTAGCACTATTGTACTTTGAACCAAATAATTCTTTCTTGTGAGGGGCTGTTCTGTGTCATGTACGATATTTGGCAGCAACCCAAACCTCCACCCAGGAGATACCAGGAGTACTAACCCTCACCCACCCTCAGCCACAACAATCACTGTTCACAGACACTGCCAACTATCCCCTGGGGAGACAAAATGCTTCCTTTTGTGAAGCTGGCTTAAAGAAAGCCCATATACACTTGCTCAGTTCCAAATCTGTATCTCCCCACCTGTCTTGATCACACTGAGGACATCCTTTATCCATGATAACAAGGGTCAAGACAGTGGTCAACGAGGAAAGAAATTTTGTTTAACATGACTCCTTCTCATGAGGAAATGCCGAATGACAACTCACCGGGGGAACAGCCAAGACACCACCCATTCCATGAGTTCTCATTCACAAAATATTGGCTGGGAGTCTGGGCACTCTGTAGAGGCTATGGAAAGAAGGATATTTGGGGTACAAAAGCGTGTGTGTGTATTAATCTCTGTTTCCTATTTTCATATAAGGAATTTACAGTGCTCTTTTTAAAAATGATCTGCTGCAATGTGTTTTCCCTATATGTCTCTTTAATATCCCCCCCCCCCCAGAAAACAATCTTTGAAGATAAAATCTGTGATAAAAAAATCTGGAAATAAACACAGGAAACTGTTAGAACATTTGCCTCTAGAAAGGGTAGGCTAAGTAGTAGCTGGGATGGGATGGTCAATAGATTGATTGCATTGTGTTCTTCTCCGTGCTGTCTGAACATTTTAGTATACAGAATAAAGTGGTTTTAAATTAGGAGGCAATTGCCAACACTGATTCCCTCTACAGACAAAATAGCAATTATTTGGATCTGTGGTTTGAAAGTCTTTAATATTTTCCTAAATGATAGCATGCCTGTAGAATAAATGACACGGAGGAATATCAGGTGAACTTGAGACTGTTGCATAAAGTAGAATCTCCGGTCAATAACTGGGTCGGGGAATTCTGAATAGCCATTGAGTAGCCCATTACTATTACATACATCAGGACCAATAAGGCTCTGCCAAGCCTGGCTGTAAAAAGAGCCCATTTGGTTTCATTTGAACTGTTAGTAGCCCATAGAGTTAAGAAGCAACACATTTAGGAATCGCTGATATAAAAATATAAAACCAATTAAGATTTGTCAATAAATAACAAGAACTTGATTTTTAAAAATGGAGCAATGCTAAGTAGACAATGTAGATACGAAGAGAGATAAGAGATAGATAGGTGATAGGTAAGTAGATAGATATATAGATAGATAGATAGATCTACCAGTAATGATACTTCAAACTGCTTAAACATTCATCAGCCTGCATACAACAGCCTAATTCAACTAACATGTTAAAGTCTCACCCAGCAACTGATTTTACAATTCTGATAACTGAAAGGTATTTCTATGATCATGAAGATGTTCTTGTTGTGATCATTTGAGACTAGTGTATAATAACACTATAATATTTACCTTGACTTAATGAATGGCCACGGCATGTTTCAATAAAACAAATATGTTTTATGTATTGTTAGATCTTACTTGCTAATAGTTTATCAAGGACTTTTATGTCTGGGTTCATATGGGATATTTATCTGTATTTTTCTTATCTTGAAATGTCCTTTTCAGGTTTTGGTATCAGGGATACACTCAAAATTCAAGTTAGGAAGTATTCTGTTCTCCCTATTCATTGAAAAAGTTTGTGTACAGTTAGTTGAAATTCTCTTCCTTAGATGTTTCATGGAATTCATCAGTGAAGATATAGGATCAAGAAGTTTTGTGATTGATCTCAAATTCAGATTTTTCCATTGACATAAGGTCATTCAGAAATTGTTTATTCTTATATCAGTTTTGGTAACACGTGTCTATCAAGGAATTTATTCATTTTATTTAAGTGGGCAAATTTACTGGCATAAAGTTGCTTCTACCATTCCCTATCATCCTTCTAAAGATGCCCCATTTTTACCAGATGTCTCTGGTATTGGTAATTTCTGGGAGGCAGGGAATTTTCCTCTTTTTTCTTTTGAGCTTTCTTGCTAGGGTTTTATAATTTTCTTGATCTTTTCAAAGAACTAGTTTTTGGGTTTTGTTCCTTTATTGATGTTCTTAATTATTGGTTCATTGTGTAATTCATTGATTTTTGCTTTTATCTTTTGTATCCTCACCCAAAGATATTCTCACCAACTTTTATAGATAGAGGAAGGGAGGATGGAAGAGGGAGAGACAAAGACAGAAACATCAATGTGAGAGAAAAACATTGATCAATTGCCTCCCATATGTGCCCTGACTGCAATCAAACCCACAGCCTAGGTATGTGCCCTGACCAGAAATCAAACCTGCAACCTTTTGGTGTACCAGATGATGCTCCAACCAACCAAGCCACCAGGCAGGGCTGCTCTTGTCTTTATTAATCACATTTTTCTTCTTACTTTGGATTTAATTTGTTCTTGTTTTTCTATTTTCTTAAGTGGGAAACTTAGATCCTTAATTTTATATTTTTGTCTTTTCTAGTATAAGCAATTAATATTACAAATTTTCCTCTAAGTATCGCATTAGCTCCATTCTAAAAATTTTGATATGTTGTATCTTTATTACCATTAAATTTGAAATATTTTCTTATTTCTTCTTCTTAAAACCATGGCTTATTTATAAATGTATTGTTTAGCATCATAACTAGTTACAAATACAGGTCCCAACAATTCCTCTCCTCCTAGTACATGCATGTTACATGTGAAAATGGAGACTATTTATCTTGCCCTAGATCCTGCACTGGCCTTGTTAGCTGACTGTGACCAACAGAATGAAACAGAAAGCAGGTCTGTGCCAGTCTCAGGCTGAGTCAGTCTAACCTGTAGTTGAGCTGAGTCTGGATTCATTGCAGCGTTTTTGAAATTCTAGTCAACAATTGCATCAAATATTTCAAAGGTGGGGTCGGGAATTCTCATTTGAACAGCAGCAGTGCTTCGCAGGGCTCTCTTTGCTTTGCAGCTTATTCAGCTTTTAAGTCCTCTGTGGAGCCCCTCTGCCCTTCTGTCCCAAACCACGAGGACCTTTCTCCAGCCCGTGTTTCCGCTAGCCTTCAGTGTACTGCTGTCTCGCGATCCATAAATTTCTTGGTGCCAGAGGAATTTCTCTAGTTCTCCTGCCTTGCCTCACACCTTCTGTGCACTGCAGGTGGGATATATTTGCCCTTAACTCTGTGAAGATACTCAGGGGAGTTTTCTTAGAACTCCTACCATGTACCCAGCCTTCAGCATGCTGTCTTCGCATTCTCAGTGGCAAGCATTGGAAGGCACATGTGGCTTTGCTCCCTGACTAGGGCTCCCTTGGGGCCTAATTCAACAAATCAACCCATATGCATTGTTAAATGTTCAATTAAAGTTCATCTGGTTTCCTCTTGTGCAGTCTGAAGTGGTTTGGTGCCTCCTTCGGCAGTTCCATTAAGGAAGAGATTAGTCATGTGTCTGTCCTCTGCTGGAAGGGCTGATCCCTTTCTAGAATTTAATTCACTTGCGATCCTTTACCTTTTTGCTACTTGAGTTTATTGGATTTTCCTCATTTGTATAGCGGGAACAATGCTCTTTTGCAACTTTCTACCTCAAAACAGAAAGCAAAAGTCTCTGTATTTCAGTATACTTAAGGTCCATATCCTTTTCACTCAACAGATTAGCCAGTGGTTAATAATCTCTCAGTATCACTCAAACTTTTTTCCCACTTGCTAGTCAGTACAACGATAGAGATTGATGCCCTTATCCTGGTGCAGTTGATAAGCCAATCCTCATCAGAGCAATAGATAAATCAACAACCTCAGCACCTTGCCTATCAGCCTTTTGTTGTTTGTCCAGGGCTGAGATAGAATCTTTAGTGTTACAATTTGTTTATAAGATTAGCCAGGTTGACCACACATTAATATACCAAAAGTTCTCCATATCACAAGCACCTTCCTTGATACCTACCATATCGTTTCCATTTACATGACTAATCTTATTTGTTTCCCACGTGACATTTCAACGACATGGTGAAATTAGTTCCATGCCCTGAGCTCTACTCTACACGGCCAAAATAGTGATGCTGCCATAATTTCACCAACCACCTAGTCTTGTACCTACTTATCTCCATGTCTACCAACCAACAAGTCAGCACCATGCTACTATAAAAAACAATCTCCTGCAAATATAACACTGTACTCATCTGCTTTTAAGCATTATCTACCCACATTTTGCTCCAATATTTAATACAGAACTTGTGAGTTTTTTAATTGCAGTATGTCCAGCATAGTGGGTAGCACAAAGTATGCATTCAATAAATGCTCATTATTTTTAATTATAGATGTTACTTATTAAAATTCCTATCTACACTGAAGGTAGGATAGACACGGCAGACAGATGAAGGAAAGCAGTTCATTAGTGTGTCTTACTCACCATGATTAGGGTTGGCCTCACCAACAAAATAATAATAAAGAGTGTATTCCCCTTTCCGTATACTACTCCAAGGTATGGTTTAATGGTTAGACTGCTGGCTTGAATTCTGTTGTTTAGAATTCATATGTGAATGGGGTGAGATGAGATGATTCTCCACAAAATATCAAACATCAAGAGCTGAGCTGAGCTACCAGGTGTTGGAGTGGTCAGTTAAGATGACAAGCCAAAATGAAGGAGTCGAGCTTTTAATCATTTATTGCAATGGTATAAGCAAAAGGTCAAATACAAATTGTCAAATCCCTCACTGTCCCATTTTCCCCAGGGATCAGCACTGGGTCAGGTGGACCAGCCCAGGTGTGGGGAATCATCTCACTGTGAAGTGTCTCAAACAAAAAGCTCTTGCAGTTTTATAGATAGGGGTTGGAGTAGGAGCAGAACAAGATGTAGAGGGATGGACTCAGAGTAGAAAACTACTAAGTACTGAGTCAGAATACAGAAAAAATGTCTTTAAGGCCTCCCCTCCCCTAGATAAGGAGGTCTCAGCAGAGGCACCTGAGAAAGGCATTACCAAAGTCCCTCAATAAAGAGGCCTCTGAATGGAGATGCCTGGACAAGGAACATGTGAGAGCTTGGCCAGCCAGAGGGCTGGACTTCACTGCAACTCCCTCCAATGCACTGCAATGCTTTGGCTCTGTGCACCAAGTCTGGTGTGGAGAGGGACACTTCCCCTGTCAGTCTTTGTCATTTTCTATGGTCAGGTTCTTTAAAAAAAAAATCACACATAGGCTTTTGGCCAGAAGCTGGACTCATCAACTACCAATAATAAACAGGAACTAAAACAGGTAGAAAACTGGAGATTCCACAATTACTCAGCCCTGAGAGCCTAGTCTCCTGGAGGGACCTGGAGGAAACTCAGCCCTCTGAGAAACTCTTTTGTTGGTAAGTCCCTGCCAACTTCAGTTCTGTCTAGAGAAACTGAGACTAGTGGCCCACTGCAAACATATTCAGGAACTGATCTGGAGCCAAGAGAGAAGTTCTGAGACAGCTTCTGAAATTACATACAAGTCAGTGGGATTTTCAAGATTAAAAGCACTGGCATTGTCCAGGCTGGTGTAGCTGAGTGGATCGAACATGGGCCTGTGACTCAAAGGGCTGCCAGTTCAATTCCCAGTCAGGGCGCGTGCCTGGCTTGTGGGCCAGGTACCCACTACGGGGTGCACAAAAGACAACCACACATTGATGCTTCTCTCCCTCTCTTTCTATCTCCTTTCCCCTCTCTCTAAAAATAAATAAAATCTTTATTTTAAAAAAGCACTGGCATTGTTACAATTCTCACAATTAATCAGAATTAAATGAAACAAAGTCTTTGTCATTATATTTGTTATCACTTAGTACTTAAAATCCATGGATATTAAATAGTATAAACTTCAACAGCACCTTCAAACAATGTGTCTGCTGTCCTGAGACAACTTACATTCTATAGGCATGCTTAGACCTGGGGGAAAGGCCTGAGGTAATGTACCTGTGCTGGTTAACGCCAATAATAATAAAATGAATGAATGGCATGAACCCCCGACAAAGGCAGTTTAACGTAAAAGTTTAGTTTCTTTTAAAGACTTCAGAGGCATTCTTTTACAGTGATATATACACAAATTTTGGACAGTAGAGCCTAAGTTTTGTTTGATAGATCAAAAAAGAAAGGTAAGGAATGGTTTATAACATCAGCCTGAACAGTGATTCTGGATAATGTATGGTATACTTGAGAAAATAAATCACACTTTAATGAGATTTGTAATGAAAAATGCCATGGAAGGACAATAGTCTAAGGGTCCCTGTCACACTGTATAACTAACAGTAGTAATTGTGGTGATTGTTTCCAGAGCCAGTGCCCTATAAAAGCATGCCATGCAGAAAGAAGGGTGCAATCCTGATATTATCCTTGGTATTAGGTGGACATATCCAACATGTGTGCCTGACAGAGGAAAGAGCAAGTGTGTGAATATTTAGACAGGAAAGAGAAAAGGAAAATTATTCCAGTTTCTAAGCCATCCTTTCCTGTACCTCTTTTCAGAAATCAATATTTATGTTCTGTTGCCTGTCCGCATACTGAGCTGCTGTCTGTGGTGCAGAGGGGAGGGAACGGTGCCTTGAAAATGAGCATCACTTAAGTCATATAAGTTGGGCTTGGCTAGAAAAATGGGGGGCTTTTTTTATTTGGTTTTCTTCCTCTTTTTAACCAAAGGAAATTGGATCTTTCTGACAGCTTTATGGGGACCGTTTTCTGAAAATGTCATCTCCGGCTAACCCTGGCTTACACTTTACGTTCACTGCAAGCCATTTCCACTTCATTTCACGATCATCAATAAGTGAGTGATGTCTTTAGGACCCACTGTGCAGCAGCGCTGTTGTATCCAAGGATTCCCACAGAACTGATGGACTCTCGAGGAGTCTCTAGCAGTAGCTCATTAGGGCAGTGAAGCTATTAAACAGATGAGGCTTAGACGGAACCAGAAAGCCACGGCATTACAAACCCCACCCAGAGAAAAGTCTCCAGGAGGGCCCAGTGCGGCTTGCTCTGAGTGCCATCCTGCCAAAGAAGGCCTGCAGATGATGGTGCTGCCGTAACCGAAACTGGGGCAAACACTGGGGTGTTCAAAACTAAGCAAAAGATTTCAGGACCAAGTAAAAGGCTTTTGTCAATATTATATACAAAACTATTTGTTGAATAATCCAAGTGAATTCTTACTTTTCTCCTCATACTATTGACTAAGACTCGCCGGTATTATGGGGAGGCCAGTCCTAGCAGTCATCTTGCCAGTGCATATATAAGCTGTAAACAACAGATTTCTCCTAAAGCTTAAATATTCAGCTTGGTGATTTTAGTAATTGCATTGTTCACCCAAAGGAAAATTTCTATTAATTTGTCTTTCTGCATATGTTTGCCCTCCCTGTGTGCGATAGTTCTGCAATGAGAACATTTAGAAACAGCACAACG
>PVKM010012946.1:0-30952 GCA_004027735.1 Carollia perspicillata | reverse complement strand
CCCAGCTGCTGAGAGCCAGAGCTGAGCTTCCAGCTTCTCGGTCCACGATCTGGAGCAGCTCTTGGGCTGGGCCAAGGAAAGTCTGGAAGCTGGGATTAAGGCCGAAGGTCAATTTTGATGGTCTTGGCCCCATGTCCCCACTCTGTGGAGGGTCAGCTCTCCTGTGGGCCCCTGATTTCTCAGTTCATTTGGGAAGTGAGCCCCTGTTCTTGGGCCAGATTGCCTGCCCCCACCCCCCCAGTTTGGCTCTGTCCCTTCCTCTCACCAGCTCATGCTGGCAAAACTGTGGTGATGTCAGCCACAAGCTGTGGACTGTGTCCTCAGATCCCCTGTGGGAATGGGACAAGTGGGAGAGGGTGGGACTTTATTTTTAAGGAAACAGGTGCAGAGCGTGCTGTGCAGGCATTCGGCAGCTTGCTCGTCAGAAGCCTGTGAAACTCCGCAAAAGGAATGGGGGGATGCCTGTGGCACTCGTGGCCACGCTCCCACTGACAGCTCCAGGGTGTGCTCGGGACCAAGCAGAGGAGGGGCTTTTCCACGTGCAGGCGGAGGAAGGCTTTGTGGGAAACGGTTTGTATATTGGAGCTCTGTGGTGCCAGCTTCAGAGGTCTTCACCTAAACCCTCTGTGGGATGCCCGCTGATCAAGGGCAAATCTGCCGAGTGCACTGGGGGTGGCAGCTTTCTGGTTTCCTGCAGTGCGATGCCAGCAGGGCCAGGATGGTGTGTGCATGCATGTGTATGTGCGCACACACACACACACCTACCACTGTCTGAGTGGGATAGCTAAAGCCGGTCACCTGACCAATGTCCGTACCTGCAGGCTGTGAGCCCCTGGGTGTTTGCAGGGAGCACCCTGCATAGGGTGGTGTTGCCATACAGGCAGCGGCCCGCCAGGGCGAGGGCTCTGCAGTCTGTATAATCCATTACGGCTTCATGCTCTGTTGGTTTCCAGAACATTGTCTTCATTTTTGAAAGACTGGTTGTATCTCAAATGTCACTCACTGACTTACAGAGAATGGGTGGCAAATTAGGTTCAGTAATTATCTTTAAAAAAATACCCTCTGTTACCACAACATGTTTAACATTTAACTACAAGTCTTTGAACATTTCATACCTGTAAACTTTTTTTGCTTCTGCTCAAGTATTTGCTCAACTTTGCCCCGAAGGGTTAAAAGAACACCTCTTTCAAGCCAGGTGGTACTGCCCTTCTCTCCTTTGTGCCTTCTTGCAGGATCTGAAGTCCCCGCAACTTTCTCTTTGTGAAGTAATTAAGAATGCACTTAATAGCCAAGATTTCTTTTCTTGTCCCTCTGAGGGAAAAACCCTTTACGTACGTTGACTTGAGAGGACAGACTTCAGCGTCTGGTACATGCAGAAACATGGGTCCTAGTATGGGCGGTTTGCAGTCCAAACAAGATACTCCCAGTAACGGGGACCCAAGGATTTACTGCATTTGCACTGGAACTCGATTCTCAGATGTTAATTGCCTATAAAAGTTTTGTCCCCAGTCGGCCATCTCCTTAGCTAATTTGGTGTACTTCCTGCCCATTGTAGCCATTTAGCAAATAAGAAAATCTCAAACTAAACCATTAGGCAGCAGTAACAACTTTCAAGAAACATAGAAATCATTTTTGGATTAAGTTTGGATTATCCAAGTTAGTGCTTCTCCTTCATCACAGTTTATGAACATGGTTTTTTTTGCTCAGATGAATGGAACAAGTTCTGTTTTTATTACTTTGTGGCCTCCTTAAATTAAGCCAGTCATCTGATCTCACAGTCTAACTCTGACTGGTCATCTCCCAGGTAGGTGTGTTGACACCTGGGGGACCAGGGGAGGGTGACTGATTGAGTGGCCACAGATTCAATCCCTCTTCTGAAGGAGCAATTCAGCCTTGGGAGATCATTCACAACCTTTCTGTATATTGGAGGGAATGAGCCATCCATCCATCCATCCATCCACCCGCTCACTCACCTCTCCAGCAAACATCTGGGGGCCCCACAGTGAGCTGGGAGTTCACAGTCTGGCGGAGGAGCCGACGGTTCCAGAGTGTTGAAAGAAGTTTATTTCGAGCAGATTGCTGGAGGCTTGGGACAGTGTGGTTGGTTGGAGGGGAGGATATAATTTCAGTTAAATGACATCATGAGTGAATTTTAGAAGTTCTTTATTGAGGTTTAACTTTTATATACAGTAAAATGAAATCTTAAGTGGAAGCTTGATGACTTTTTGCAAGTGCATACACCCTTGTGATACCCAGAACATTTCTATCCTCCCAGAAAATACCCCTCCTTCCGGTCCTACTCACTCCTGGACAGAGCCACTGTTCTGACTTGGTACCGACTTCAGTTTTGCCTGATCTCATACTTCATAGAAATGGCATCACACAGTATGCACTTTTTTGGGTGTGACTTGTTCCACTCAATGTAACATCTGTGAGATTCATCCACGCTCATACATCAGCGGCTCGTCCTATTGCATTGATAAGCAGTATTCTGTCGTACGAATGTGCCACAGCTTGTTTATCCCTTCTCCTGTTGACCAGCTCCTGGGTCGTTTCTAGTTGTGAGCTAGTTAGGGTAAAGCTGCAATGAATATTCATGAGTCAGTCTTTTTGTGGACACAAGAGGTCATTCAAAAATGGACGAGACGTGGAAGATAAAGAGAGTCAATGGATTTTTAGTTATTCGGTGTGAAGAAACTTTTTGTGACAGAGAGAAATCCAAGGCTTCCTGGGTTTTGAGACAGGCGAAATGTGTCCTCTCTGAGATGGATGATCTCATTTGAAAGTGTTCATCAGATGAGGTTGTGTGAGGAGATAAATTAATTCTGGCGTGTTCAGCTCAGTCACAAATTTCCCCGCAGAAAGGGAGGCTCCCAATGGACTCCAATTTTGATTTGCTGGGGAACCAGAGACCCCTGGGAATAAAGTTAAGGGATCTCATCTTCTTTTTGAAGAGGGGGACCACGAGCCACCCACTCCTAGTGTGTAAGGCTCCCTGCATCTTCCTCTGGGTCCTGATTCCAGTTTCTAAGCAACAGTGAAGGCAGACAAGGGGGTGGTGTGCCTGGCTCCCAGTGGTTGGAGTTCGAGGTCCACACCCAGTGGTTGGAGTTGGAAAATCTTTGGAAGTCAGCTGATTTTCCAGTGCCCCAGGCTCTCGTGTCCCTGGCTGTGTGCATGTGGCAACATGGAAGGCTAGTGCCTCGTGACGGACAGTTTAATCTTACCTGCCTGCTGTGAGGTACACTTGCCATCCCAGAGAATTGCAAAGTATAAATTGTCTCTTAACACTGATAAACAGTAATGAGAAGGAAAAATCCCTGACAAAATATTACAACTTAATTGTACGTCTCAGTGAGGCTTAGGAAATCTGCCTCCTAAGTCTCCCAGCCCCTAACAAGGGTTTCTTTAACCCCTGGTGGGACAGCACCTTACCAGGGGGAGGGACTGCACTGTCAGGGAAGCTTAATGAGGCCGTCCTAGGCGCTCAGGTTGGGGAGGTTTGCCATCATCGGGCACAAGAATCACCGTGACTTCTGGCTTCCAGCTGGAAGCGGGGCAGGAGGGCAGGCTGCCCCTGAGAAGAGAGGCTGCTGGGGAGGGGGGCAGGGGTGAGGGGGCTGGCTCTCCACTGGCCTGGCGTTCTAGTGCACAGGTGTTTGCAATTCTAAATAAATATGCAGTGTCAGTACTCAGCGGCTCATCAGCTGAGACTTAAAATGACGCTGAGCAGGGAAATAAGATTGGCCTTCCCTGGGCACTTGTCATTATGTTGGATGGACTCAAATTCACACCTAATTACAAAAAATGATAGCCTGGGAGGACTGAGTTTGGAGGGGTGCAATAAACAAGGGAGGGGTGGCCCCTGTCTGAAATATTGTGTGCTCCAAAAATAGCCCTCCATGGATTCTGGAAGCTCCCTGCTGTGGTCATTGTGGCTTTTTCACTTTGAGAGTGTCTCCGTGCTCTTTGCAAAGTTTTAAAAAAACACCGTGTTGAATTTCCATTCAGATGAGGCCAGAAACCCAAGGTAGCATTTGTCTGTTTATTCGGTCATTCATTCGTACACTGCTATCACACACTTGCACTAAACCCTAAGTGCTAATTGTACTGGGTTCAGTAGTGTCCTTCCAAAATCGATGTCCTTTGCTGAAGCTCAGAATGTGGCCTTATTTGGGAATAAGGTCATTGCAGATGTGATTAGTAAGGTTAAGATGAGGTCAGACTGGAATAGGGTGGGCTCTTCGTCCCGTATGACCGATGCCTTCTAAGAAGAGGAGAGACTCACAGGAAGACACATACAGAGGAAAGACATCCACGTGGCGACAGGCAGAGACTGGAGGGTCGCAGCTACAAGCCAAAGAATGCCGGGGATGGCTGGCAACCACTGGGAGCCAGGAGAGTCATGAAACAGATTCTGCTTCTGAGCCCTCAAGAAGGAGCCAGTCCTGCTGAACTTCTGGCTGCCTGACCTATTGAAGAATCAATTTCTCCTGGTTTTAAGCCGCTGAGTTGTGGGTGCTTTGTTGTGGTAGCCCTGGGAGATGAACACACTCACCGCAGCTGGCAAGGCTCCTGGCTCTTTCTCCAGCCTCAATTTCTTACCCCTCACCCCTCTGCTCCCCTGGCTTCCTGACTGTTTATCACACACGTTGAACACACTTGGTCCTCAGGGCTCTTGCGCTTGCTGTCCCCTTTGCCTGGAACATTCTTTCCAGATAGTCCTGTGACTCCCTCCACTAGTTTACTCAGTTCTCTGCTCAAATGTCCTCTCTTTAGAGAGACCTGCTCTGGATATCTTATCTAAAACAGCATCTCTTCTGTCAGTCTCTGCCCCCTTACTCTGCTTTCGTTTTCTTCCTAGCATCAGTGTATGTGTGTGTATTTGTAAGCTCCGGGAGGGCAAGGACTTTGTCTTATTTGCTTATGTATTCCTCGGTACTTGGCAAATGGTAAGTGCTCCATAAATATTTGTTGTTAATGTCACCCTGTGCTAGGTAACCAAAACCAAAGCCAGTCCCTGGGTTCATGGGGCTCATATTCTAGTGACTGACACACACAGACACAGAGAACACCTGAGTGCAGGTAAGTGGGATTTTTACCTGGTTTGGGAGGCAGGGAAGGATTTCCTGAGCAAGGGATGCTTGAGATTTGATTGTGGAATTGGAGTTGCCGAGGCAGGGTGTGTGCAAAGGCCGTGTGGTAGCAGGGAGTAAAGTGAGAAGGCTAGTGTGGGAGAGAGTGAGGGGGAGAGTGACCGAGAGGTGGGGGAACCGGAACATCGGGGCCTTGTGGGTCATGAGGAGACCCTGGTCCCTGTACTGAGTGATGGGAAGACTTTGAAGGGGGAGGGCTTGGAGAGAGGTGGGAGGGTGAGATAGGATCTGATCTACGTTTTGCAAAGTTCATGGTGAATGCCTTGGAGGTGATCAGTTAGGAAGCTGTTGTGACTGTCTGGACGGCTGTCTAGATATGGTCATAAGTGGTCAGATTAAGGTGCTATTCAGGATTCGAAATGGACAGGACTCAGAGGTCCTAGCCCCAACCGAGCTCACACCTAAATGCAGCCACACAAGTGACAACAGCTATACCACCTGGTGCAGAACCCAGTCCACCCACAGAGTCATGATGAAGAACAGATCGTTGTTTTAAACGCCTGGTTTTGGGTGCCTTGTGATGCAACATTCGACCCCTGACATACCTCTTCAGACAGAGTAAAATGGGGGAATTGGGGTATTGCTGGGCTTTTCTGGGCAGAGTCTCCAGAGCAGACATCTGTGAGGCCCCTCTGCCTACAGTGTTTCTTTGGTCACCTCTTCCTTTTCTTTGACTTCAGTTACGGCCTTGTGGAGGGCAGTCTGTCTTGGCGATGCAGATGGGACCTGAGGGTAAGTACTGGTGGGATGGCCTTCTTTCTCCCAGTTTCTCTTCTGTCCAGTTTTCCCCTTTATCATCCCTCCCATGGCCAGTATCGATGCCTGGTTCTCCTCGCTTCCTGATTCTTCCACTTCTGTAGCTGTGGGGCGCCCCCCGAGGCTACAGGAACTTCTGAAGCCTGGTTCAGAGTATGCGTCGTTGCCCAGCCCCCTCTTCCTTTGTCCCCTAACGTAGCACTGGAGCAAAATTAGGTTTCCTTTGTCTTTTTTTAATGAACAGGTTGAGCCACTGTAGGCTGGCTATTATATTGGACTGAAAATGCTGTTTGTGGGCCATTGTCAGTGGAGACCTGGGACCAACATTGACACCTCCTTAATTATGTGCCATTAATGATGTACATGCTGCAGTTAGGGGAACATTGTGGATCCATTTCCCACTTTAATTCTGTGCTGTGTTATATGAAATGCTAATGAGTCCAGAATTCTCAAAGGTCATAATCTGAATATATTTCCTTTTCTTCTTTTTAGGGGAATGGAGATAGGATTCAAAGCAATTAAAATGAAATTTACTTCATCATTTGGCTAACAATGTCCTCGACTCTACTAATTATACTGAGATATGTATTCATTTGCTGGTCATTTGGACAGATGTGAGTGTGTCTGATTTCTTGTAAGGCCCCCATCTCTGAATTCTACACAAGGTGTGTTTTTTTGTCCTGCTCACCTCATTGATTATGAGAAATAACTGGGGGAAAAAAGTCTACCCAAACCCTTACAATATGGAAAGTGCAAATTTAGCACAACCAGCATTGAATTTTCCAGGGAGTCATTTATCATCCTTAGAAAGTTTTGGTTCTTTGCAAATAAAAAAGAGAAAGGAATGGTAATTGCTCTGCTCAGCTAATTGACAGAATTGTGTCAGAAAAAGGAGGCATTTCAACACTGCTTCCGATGATGACATTTGAAGGTTGTTCCTATGCTCTCTCACTGCTAAATTAGGTAATCATTATTTCCCTGTGAATCTTATTAATCGGATGCGTGCTTCCCCCTAGCCTCGGTTAGATTTGAGATTCAGACAGAAATGTGAAAATGAAGTGCCGAAGGTCGGATAATAGTTTGGCCAGTTCAGGTTGTATTCTCTAGTTTTGTGGTTCAGTGCATAAGTGGGGGAGGACAAGAGGGAATAAGTTTAAATTGCAGTCAGGGGAATTCAAGCTGTCTGCTAAAAAGGACCTTCTCATTATATGAATGGGACCCAGAAGATCTGAAATCTCAGTTGGTGGGTTTTAAGGGCACACTAGTTCACTGACGACGTGCTGAAAGAGTGGAAGTCAAGAAGCTAGAAGAGCCTGAGACAGCTCGTCTCAATCTTATTCTCTTTTCAGATGGCTTCAGTGGAGGCAAAAGTCTCTACTGGGTACTTGGGGTAATGACAATCTCCAATTTTTTTTTGCTATAAAAATGTATGCTCATCAGATGGATGATATGGCTTCGGATGAGACATTAATGAGATAATGGCTGGTTTAAAAAATCACACTTGGTTTTCATTAGGTATTATAACCAAAATGCAGTTTTTGATGGAAATAGAACGTTAGACATTCTGGTGGCAAAACCAGCAATTCCTCAGTAGGACAGATGGATAGCAGCCCAGGATGACACTTGCAGAATAGGTAGATCCCTGGATGTGAGGACAAAGGCAAAATGGGAAGGTAATTCCAACTGATGGTGGCACGTTGATTACAAATCTTACCCACCGTAGTCTCTGATGGAGTTTGGGCAAGACGTCCACTGTCTGCCTTGGTGATCTTTCTGCTCCTGGGAATGTTCTCGTGCCGTCCCCACCTCACGTCGTTGTGCCCTCCCCTACCTCTCTGGTCAGTGCTAGCAGGAACAGCAGCTGCCCGAGATGATGAAGCTGAAGGAACTTGGCAAATGCATTTGGGGCCATTTCTGCTAACCCATTCTTTCTAGCTACCTATATTCCACATAACAAAGAGAGTAGATGGTGAGTGAGTCTCTGTCGAATCAAAACAAATCTGGAAAATACTGTTTTAAAGTAAATTATCTGGATTGACCTTTGGGGTGTTCCAAATTCTTTGAACCAGCCATCTGGAAACTTGAAATTTTTCTTTTAAGAGCCATCTAACTCAATTTAGTTATTAATATTTAATATTTTAAACACAAGTCTTTTAAAATTATATTTTATTGATTATGCTATTACAGTTGTCCTAATTTTTCACCCTTTGCCCCCTTCCACCCAGCACCTCCTACTCTCTCAAGCAATCCCTCCACCATTGTTCATGTCCACAGGTCATGCGTAGGTTCCTTGGCTACTTAATTTCCTATACTGTACTTTATATCACCATGGCTATTCAGTAACTACCTATCTGTTCTTCTGAATCCCCTCATTTGTTCACCCTTCCCCCACATCTCTCTCCCATTTGTCAACCATCAAAAGGCTCTCTGTATCCATGATTCTGTCTCGGTTCTTCTTGTTGGCTTATTTTGATTTTTAAATTCAACTGTTGATAGATATGTATTTATTGCCATTTTATTGTTCATAGTTTTGATCTTCTTTTTCTTAAATAAGTCCCTTTAACATTTCATATTATAATGGTTTGATAATGATGAATTCCTTTAGTTTTTTCTTGTCTGGGAAGCTTTTTATCTGCCCTTTGATCCTAAATGATAGCTTTGCTGCATAGAGCAATCTTGGCTATAGGTCCCTGCTTTTCATGACTTTGAATACTTCTTGCCAATCCCTTCTAGCCTGCAAAGTTCCTTTTGAGAAATCAGCTGACAGTCTTATGGGAACGCCCCTGTAGGTAACTAACTGCTTTTCTCTTGCTGCTTTTAAAATTCTCTCTGTCTTAGAACAGGCTGACAGTGACCAGAGGAGAGAGGGGAGGGAATTTCAGGAGAAAAGGGGAAGGGTTTTGAGGAAAAGGGGTGGGCTGGGATGGGAGTAAAAGGCAGAAAACTGTGCTTGAACAACAATTAAAATAAAAAGAATAAAATTCTCTTTATCTTTAACCTTTGGCATTTTACCTATGATGTGTCTTAGTGTGGGCCTCTTTGCATCCATCTTGTTTGGGACTCTCTGTGCTTCCTGGACTTGCATGTCTATTTCCTTCACCAAATTAGGGAAAATTTCTTTCATTACTTTTTCATATAGATTTCCAGTTTCTTGCTCTTCCTCTTTTCCTTCTGGCACCCCTATAATATGAATGTTGGACCTCTTGACATTGTCCCAGAGGCTGCTTATACTCTCCTCATTTTTTTGAATATTTGTTTCCTTCTAGTTGTTTTTCTCTTTCCTTATGTTCCAAAGTATGGATTTGATTCTTAGCTTCATCCACTCCACTATTGTTTTCCTGTAAATTGTTCTTTATTTCAATTAATGTATCCTTTGTTTCTACTGGACCTTTTTTATGCTGTTGAGGTCCTCACTAAGTTCCTTGAGCATCCTTATAACCAGTGTTTTGAACTCTGCATCTGATATATGGTACATGTCAATTTGAAGTGTTTCTTTTTTTTTGAGTTTTGATCTATTCTTTCATTTGGGCCATGTTTGTCTCCTCATTTTTGCAGCCTCCCAGTGTGTGTTTCTATGTATTAGGTAGAGCTGCTATGACTCCTTGTCTTGGTAGCATGGTCTAATGTAGTAGGTGTTCTGTAGGATCCAGTGGCACAGCCTCCCCTATCACCCAAGCTGAGTACTTGAGGTCTGCCCTTTGTGCGGGTTGAATACACTCTCCTCTTGTACTTGAGCCTTGGTTGCTGTTGGCAGGTCAATGAGAGGGATTTACCCAGGCTAGTCAGCAGCAAGGACTGCCTGTGACCACTGACCACCAACTTGTGCCCTCTGTGGAGGATCAACTGTGTGTGGGCAGGGTGATGGTGCTCCAACATGGTCTGTAACTGTCCACTGGGTGTGCAGGCCCTGGGGTTTCCTGGGTGGTGCAGGCCAAGTTCAGCCCTCACCTGTATTTTATCTGGGACCACTCTGTCTGAGCTATAAAGCAATCTGAGCTGGATGCTACATGTGTTGGGCTTGGAGGTTCCCGGGTGAAGCCAATCTGTGAATCTAGGCTGGCTACTGCTAGTGCCAGGCCTGAGGCCACTTAGCAAGAGCTATAGGGGCTGGAGGCTCACTGAGGCTGGCTGTTGCTTGTTTGAGAAGATTTAAGAAGTTGTGAAGCATGAGCCAAGACCAGCGATTCATGTGGAAAACCAGCTTGAATGGGCCTGTGATTTGGGTTGGCTGGGGACTCTGGGGAACTCCAGGGCAGGGCAAACAGTGTTAGCCAGGCTGATGGAGACTCAGATATGGCACCAGCCTGCTAGCTCTGTGACTCTGTTGTGGGAGGGCTCAGAAAAGAGACAATGGCCTCTGTCCACCTTTCTGTCTGGGACAAAACTGTCTCCCAGGTGTTGCCTTGATGCCAGACACTTCAATCCCTCCCTGTATGCCACTGGTGCCTTTCATGCTGCTACCCTGGTCCTGGAGTTCAGATGGAGTGAGTCTGAGTAAGTCCATGTGTGGGTTTTAAGAGGAACTGCTTGGGACTCCAGTAGTTTCTTCTACTGACTCAATCCCCACTGTTTTTTTTGCAGCCAGAAGTTATGGGGACTTATCTTCCTGGTACTGGAACCCTGGGCTGGGGGGCCTGGTATGGAGCTGAGACTCCTCACTACCAAGATATCCCTCCTGAATTTTTATCTACCACACTTGGATGTGGGACCAGCCTGTTCTGTGTCTGCACCCCTCCTACCAGTCTGGATGGATGTGGTTTCCTTAATTCTGTAGTTGTCAGACTTCCATTCAACTTGATTTCTGATGGTTCTGAGTGATGGTTGTTCTATATTTTAGTTGTAATTGTGATGTGGTTGTGTGAGGTGGCGAGCTGTGTTTACCTGTGCTGCCATCATGACCAGAAGTCACAAAAGTCTTTATGAAAGAGAGTCTAGCCTTTTCCCTCCCTGGACTTAGAGAGAGAACTATTTCATGTTTTCATCTGGCAAGTCAGTCAAAATCACACACTGCATCAATAAATAGGTTTCAGAGCCTCTGGTCCCCACTTAAAGAGGAAGTGATCTATGATACTTTTCTTGTTCAGAAACAAGATAAAATGATTCATGTTTATATGAAACAATCTAGTAAATAGTATGGATGCTTTTTTTCATTTTGTTTTATGATGTAAATAAGTCATTTTTCTTCCCTTCCTAAGACATTTCTTTTAGTAACTTTAATCTTCATAGAAAAGTTCAGTAAACAACATAAAAAATGGTGGAAAATGTCATCATTTGAAGATGTTTATTAGTCAACCTATTGTTTCAAGAAAACATGCAGCTATATATTTTTCTTTCTTTTCCCTTTTCTCTTTTCTCCCTCCAAAATTACTTTTGTGTTCCTCAGCATAGGTTCCAAATTTGGTGAACCCTCATCACCTTCTAAAGTGATGAGGTTGAGCAGTAGGGTGGTGGTGTTGCCCGCTGCACTTTCCTTGGTTGAGAGTTAGTCCATCCTTTGTCATCTTTGTGGTGGGAAAGCCTCACCTCCGATGATCCTGTGCTAGTGGCAGAAGATGAAGGAAAACTTCTTGGCTTCTATTTTTATTCCCTCTGGCTTCCTTTTAGTTTAACTTTCACAGTTATGGACCATGGCCACTAGGGACCTGGTATACGTTCATCACATGGTGAGCCTCTTAGTGAGCACATCTGTACATGAGGCCACCATAAATGACAGGGATCCAATTTCAGCTCTATGCCTGGTTTTGGTAGCATAGGATTCCCTTTCATGGCCCAAGAATGACAACATGGTAGTTAAATCAGTGAAGTAATATTTATAGGGTCATTTTGATCAAACCTCTCATAATTTTCTTTCCTGGCTAAGTCTGTACGTCCTTTGTCACAGCTCTAATTACACTGCCAGCTTTTCACAGGGAATGTTAGGTTAGAGGTTATTCAAATCTGAAACTGAAAGTTTGACATCGGCTAAGAGTGAATGATTTTTATTTCCTAACATACATTTTAATGTAACATAAACTTTCTGGCCTATTTTCCTCCCCGAATACTATCAGTATTTTTATTTCATTTGATCATTTATGTTACTTGCTGTATCATTGAGGCAGCAGGAGAATTTTTGTTAGTCTTCCTTTCTGCCACCCAGGCAAGGAGCAGCCAGAAACAGTAGTCCTCGGTGAAGGTTTGAGCTGATGGTGGTGCTCTGTTCCCAGAGGTCTCCTTCACGAAGCCCTGCAGCTGCAGGTTACGAATTTAGCAGCTCTCCTCCAGTGACTTTCCTATTGCCACATCACTCCAGGGATCTTTATTAACTTAATGCACTAAAAATAACACTGCAGAACTGCTGAACGGGTGAGGGCAACCGGCAGGGCTGGGGGGAGACGAAATATTGCTCACATTGATCAGAATCCGAGGCCCTGCTCCCAGGATGCTGGCTGTTTGACACCAAGCTCATTAAGACTGTGTTTGTGTGTCTGTGGGCTTGAGACGAGAGTGAGTTAGGCCTTAGGGCTTGAGGAAGTGAGGACGCTATTGCCAGCCACAGAGGTCATTTCGTACCAGTCTAAGCTGCCTTTTTGTCTGAATTAATGCTGCTATTGTGTGAGCCTGGACTCAACCTGTCTTCCCTCTTGGCACGTAGCTGAGAATAAAGACAACTTTTACCTTGACTTTAATCCCAGCAACAGTGGTAGAATTTTTTTTCTTGCACAAAGTGTAATGGTCTCATCAAGTAGTAGTAGATGGCAGTGCATTGTCCTTACTTAGGGTTAAATAGCAGGTGGGAAAATTTAGGATCGGAAGTCTTAACTTCTGTGTTTGCGTCCTAGTTCTACTGCATGTTAGTGGTGCTGTATTGGACTGGTTTTTGAATCTCTCCCAGGCTCAGTTTCCTCACTTATAAAAGAAGAACATTGGTTGGAATCAATGTCTTTCTCACTGGGTGGTTGGAATTCAGATGAGATAGAACTGAGTATTTAGGGAGATGTAAAGACCCATTCTATTTCTCCACATATCTGTAGTGTTAGTGTGATGGTTGTGTGTCAACTTAACTGGGTTAAGGGACACCTGCACTGCTGGTGAACATTATTTCTGGGGGTGTCTGTGAGGGTGTTTCTGGCAGGGATTAGCATTTGAATGGGTAAACTGAGTAAAGAAGGTCACCCTCACTGATGGTTCAAATAGAGCAAAAAGTGGAGGTAGGGCAAATTCACTCTCTCTACTGGAGCTGGGACATCTATCTCGTCCTGCCCACGGACATCAAAGCTCCTGGTTCTCAGGCCTTTAGACTAGGAGTGGGACTTACATCATTGAGTCACCTGTTTCTCAGGCCTTTGTACTTGGACTGAAACTAAATCGCTGGCTTTCTTGGGCCTCTAGCGTGCGGATGGCGGCTCATGGGACTTTTCAGCCTCCATGGTCATATGAGCCAGTTTCTCATAGTAAATCTCTTTCTGTGAATCTCCTATCGGATCTGTTTCTCTGACATCACTGGGGTGAACCAAATGAAAATGCCACTAGTCAACCAACTTCATCCTATACTAACGAGCATCTCATGCAGCCCAACCTGAGATACTAACATGAGGTTTTGGAAAGTTTCTCTTCATGTCTCTGAATGGTCTCTGTGATACAGGGAGATTATAAGCAACTTTACTTTAGCATCTAGGAACATCTGGGTTTCAAAGTTCCCTTATACCAAGTTGTAGAAAGACCCCTGCGTGTAACCCATTGTCCCATTACTCAGGCTGTGATTTCTTGACCTTGCCCTGCTCTTGAAGGGTCAGAGCTGCACTCAAAGAGCCAGGAGTTGAACAGAGTGTTTCTGGGAGGTCACAGCCTCTATGTCAAATATCACTATGAGGAGTGGTCCTCACCTTTGGCACACTCTCTTGAGCTGATGCCAGCTCTCCCACCTGCAATGATGACTTTTTCAGGGTCTCTGTGAACCTCTGTCTGGCAACTGCATACTGGTTACTTGTGCCTCTTGTCTGTCACATTCCCCAAAGTGTGCAGCTCAGGGCTGACATGTAACCTGAGCACCTGAATCCCCAGGGAGGGGGCTTAGCTGGTCTGCATCAGAAATGTACCCACTCTGGGCTTACCTTGGGCCGAGGCAGCCCTTTTTAACATCAGCGTCGTTCGCATTTTGGGTCAGATTCTTTGCTGGGGAGGTGTGTGTCCTTGCAGTGTAGATGTTGAGCAGCATCCTAGCCCCTACCCACTAGGTGCCAGCAGGACACTCTCCAGCTGCAACAACACGAAATGTCTCCAGACCTTGCCAATTGTCTCTGAAGGGGACGAAGTCACCCATGGTTGGGAAATACTGGGTGCGGGGACCTTCAGCATGCGAGTGAGGGGCTGGGCTGGGCTGGGCTGATGGTAACGTATTTTAGGGCATTTGCTAACTTGTCTGATGAGCTTTAATGTAGCTGAAGGAATTATATTTCCTTTTCTCCAACTTCCTCATGAAAAGCGAAGATGATTAGACAAGAGATGAGTCAAGTTTGGGGATGTTGTTTTGGTTTTTACATGAATAGGGCAAGAGGTGTGTATTTGCTTAGGGCCTTAGGTAGAAAGAAAAAGCAGTCAAACAGAAGACCAGGTTCTTTTGATGTCCTGACGAAAACATCTGTCTTCTTGTTTTTCTAGTTAATTATGGATTTTCACGAGCTCACACAGCTAATCAAGTTTAATGACTCTAGACCTAAATCCCATTATTGTTATTTTCCAAGGCTGGGTTGGAATTGCGCTGCATTAACCCACCAGCAGCCTGGAGATGACGGCCGTCACTCAAACATGGGAGAAGCAATGCTTTTATTAGCAATGCAACCAGCCCTTTGGTAGCATGTCACCATTGAGATTATGAAGACGAAATAAAAGCAATACATTGAGGAAATTTTTCATAAAGAACACTTGAGGAGCTTTGTTATAGGCAGAAACTTTATTGCAAGATAGGCAAGGAGACATTTCTCCTACATTTACTACTATTGCCAAGGAAACTTTTGGTTTGGAGAGACACAGAAAGGATGAGTATGAAGCTGCCATTATGCCTTCATTTCCACGTTCCCTGAGGACAACTTGATTCAAGGATTGCCCGGCGGGTTGATTGTGACCTACCTTTGATTTTGACACTGTTTGTAACTCTGTTTCTGCCCTCTTGTCTTGTCCCCTGGGATTCCTTGTGAAGAAGGGACACAGATGCTAGTCTCAGACAGTGCCTCCTGGTCCTACCCTCGCCTTCCCTCAGAGGATTAAAAAATATTGTGTGTTTTGCAAGAAGTTGGGTTCTTCTGCCTTAGGAGTTTACATTGCCTGGAGAAAATCTCCTGATGTTTGTCACACAGCATTTTGTTTGGTCTGGATCACAAGCCCACAGTTTATTATTTTTTTGGAAGGGGTATTTTATTTTTTTTATTATATTATTTTTTTAAAGAAGATTTTTTAAAAGATTTTATTTATTTATCTTTAGAGGGGGAGGGTTAGGGAGAGAAATATCAATGTATGGTTGCCTCTTGTGTGTCCCCTGCTGGGAACTGGCCTGCAACTCAGGCATGTGCCCTGACTGGGAATTGAACCTCGATCCTTTGCTTTGCAGGCCCGCACTCAATCCACTGAGCTACACCAGCCAGAGCTGGAAGGGGTATTTTAAAAAGTAATGAAAAAAATTGTCTGGATTCTGCTGCTAAAGCGCCCTCTGTCAGGTCTTTGCATTAGTTTCAGCACATCGGATGGAGTGTTCCCATTTCATAATCCAATCCCTGTCTTCCAACGGCAGTCTCTACCTCATTTCCAAGGCCGTCAAGTTGCTTTGTAGACTTGTACTTCCTAAACTAAAGACAAACTGTTTTCTCTGTGAGAGGCTAATAGTTTAACAACTACAATGTTAAATAGAGGTCCATGAAATTCCTGAATGTTATTATACAAAGGCTGGGTTATTCGGGATACCTAAAAGCATCGGGTTTGAGGGCTTGAGTTTTGGAGTCAGGTTGCTCTAGATTTGAATCCTGGATCCTTTGTTTACTAGCTGTGTGACACTGCACAAGTTCCTTTGCCTTATAAAACTTTAGTTTCCTTACCCGTAAAAGTGATGTGATAATGATTATTTTAAAGTGAAGTTTTTGTGAGGCTAGAACGAGGTAGTGCACGTGAAGTACAAAGTGGGATGCCCAGGCACAGGGAGCACTCATTTGACACTGGAGAACGGGGGTGTAATCATTTCTAGGTTGGGATTAGTCCAACGACATTTGCCTAACTTAGTAAATGAAGCTGTCCTCTTCAATTAGTTTCTCTCTGGAACTATCATAATCTCTCCTTCAAATTGTAATTCTCAGGTCTCCTTGAATATACTTTAGGATATTTAATGGCCAGCAGACTTTCCTTAGTTATTCTGTTGCTCATCTTGTAGGGAAGCAAAAGAGGATTATAAATAACCAGCAGTAAAGACAGTAAGAGCATATTTCAGAAGTGAGAAAAATCTGCCCTGGGGGAAGTCATCTAAACTTTCCTGTAAAAAGATAGGAAAGGATCAATGGCAGGTGTGAGAATAATCCTGGAGCTTAAAAAACCCATTGTCACTGCAGAACGATTGGAATTCATTATGGTGAAAATAGATTCCTGGTTGTATTTGCTTAAAGATGGTGAGTGGGAGCAAGGAGGAAGGAAAAGTATTTTTAATAAGGAACCCAGGCTCTGAATTTCCTTGAAAACCAAACCAAATGAAACCAAACCAAACCAAACCAAAACAAAATACAACAAAACAAAAACATAACTGCAATGGATAGGTTCCACTCCTGCAGGGTGGTTTGACGATGGTGGTGCGAGGACCAAAGCAAGTTCATTAGGGAACTAAAGAATGGAGAGGACCGAGCAAGGATCTTTTAGGGAAATCCCTGGACCATCTTTTTTTCTGTCTTAGGTTGCCACATGTTCTGTAACTGATAAGGTCATTGAGACATTCTGGGGTTTGGAAGGTGTCAGGTCTCATTGAGATGTTGTTTGGAGGCAGACAGACTGGAGAGGTGGTGGCTGGATAGAGGTGTTCTAGAGGTTTCTAGAAGGATTCTTTGCTGCCCTGGAGTGAGAATTTTGGGATGAGGTGGAGGTGTGTGCAGTTGAGGGAACAGAAGAAGGAATGGGATTAAGAGAAGGTAAACGTTAAGTACCTACTGTGTTCTAAGGACTTTCACATAAGGACTTTCCTCATCTAATCTCAGACCATCCTGGAGGGATGATGGTGCTACCCTGTGTTACAGGTGACATTAAGGCTTTGAGGGACAAAGTAACTTACCAGACGTTGGTCAGCTACTAGGTGGTAGGGCTGAGATTTGGACGAAGGTCTGTCTAATTCCAAAGCCCATGAAAAACAAAATTGTGATAAGATATTTCCTCTTTCTCCTCAAGGAAAAATTAAGAAAAGAAATGGAGGAAATGAAATAAGTGAGTATATTATAATGTTTAATCACTAAGTTTCATCCTGTTACGTTCTATGAAGAAGACAAAAAGGAAACTTGAACAATGGGACAGTGCTTCCCCTAAGAACAACAAAGAAAAACCAATCAAACAAAATGAGACAACAACAACAGCAGCAGCAACAGCAACAACAAAATAAGAAAACATTGTCGCAGAGTCCTGTGGACACGGCTGAGAAGGTGTGGAGTGGGCGTGGGGTCCCTCTCTGGCCAGTTCCGGTTTTCCTGGGTCTAGCTCAACCCTTTCGATCATCGTGATGCAGCTGTGAAATGCGGAAGATGCTGGAAGACGCAGTCGTGAGAGATGTAATGAGTTTGTGAAAAATGAGAAGGGTGCTGAGACCTGAAAATGAGTATCAGTTGGAATAGATTTTAATTTCTTTGTAAAGTAATGGAGCAAGTGCCGGGAGGAAAGACATCCGTAGTCATACAGAGGATAACAGAGTCATCAGCAGTTCAGGCCCGTAAACAGTCATGCCCAGAAAACCTGGTAGGTTCTCACCGATGGAATTATCAAATTAGCGAAGAGGGAAAAATAAATTTTAATATATTTGAATTTTTCGTAACATTATGTGTTACGTGGAGACACGCGGAGAAAACATTATGGAGACATGTGGAGAAAAGACGAGTTGAATAAAACATTTTGACAAATTATTGGGCACTTGGTCAAATCCTAGAATTGATTCTTTTTTTTTCAAAGTGACTTTAGTTAGACTAGATTTTCCTAGAGTTGCTGTGAACATGCTTACTGGTGGCTGTTCCAACAATTTTGGATATAATAAAGGATCGTGCTATTGAAAAAGAGCAAGCCAAAAAACTACTTTAGGATTACTGCAAACAAAAAAGAAAATATTCCCCTTTTGGTTTAAAGCCTAAATGTATTGTTTCCTGCTTAAAAGAGGTCGTGTGTAAGACATCTTTATCTTTGAACTCCTGTAACGATATGGTAATGCCTCTGTTGTTCCCTTTTTCTGGGAAACACTCAAGGAGCCTGCTGGTCTTCCAGGAAACCTGTAGAACTAGATTCATAGACACCTTGGACAGTGCACCGAGAACTCGGACTGCAGTGCTGAAACAAAATGGGTACTGATGGGTTTTCAAAAGTAACTTTTATAGAGTATCACCGAATTTTGATGCAAGAAGGGGCGAGAGACATAGATGAATTAAGCGGAAAACAATTGTCCTGTTCTCTGTCCTAAAACAGAGTGAAGAGTTAGCACATTGGTTGGGGATATATAATCTTTGTTGAGTACTTAATATGTGATTGGTGCTTACGGAATTTTAGGGAAACATATTAATTTATGATGCTTTTGTCTATCATGGGAGAAGAAGACTTGAGAGGGCTGAAGTCCAGTTCCAAGGAATACACTTAAAAATATTTTTTAAAGGGTAAGTATTTTTTTTTTACTTAGATATAAGACAAATAACATACTAGTTTGAGGTATATAACAATGATTGGATACTTGTATACATTGCAAAGTGATCATCACCATAAGTCTAGTAGTACCCATTGTCATACATAGTTACAGTTTTTTTTCTTGTGATGACGGATTTCTTGCATTTCTTGTGTTTTCTGGGTACAGCAAAGGATAAAGCCTGTGTATTTGGAGCAGGTCCTGGATTGTAGGTCTGGGAATTTACCTTTGGACAGGAGTGGCTCTAGTCAAGGAAAATCTTGTGCGCACTTAAAAATTTTTTTTTATTGTTATTCTGTTACAGTTGTCCCAGTTTTTCCCCCTTTGCCCTCCTCCACCGAGCCCTCCCCAACTCCCACAGTCAGTCCCCACACTGTCGTCCAAGTCCATGGGCTGTTCACACGTGTTCTTTGACTAGTCCCTCTCCTTCCTTCCACCATAATCAGCCTTCCCCCTCCCCTCTGGTCACTATCAGTCTGTTCCATGTTTCTATGCCTCTGGTCCTAATTTGCTCATTAGTTTATTTTGTTCGTTCATTTCCTCTTATGGGTGAGATCATATGGTATTGGTCTTTCACCGACTGGCTTATTTCACTTATCACAATCTTTTCCAGTTCCACCCATGCTGTTGTAAAAGGCAGGAGTTTATCGTCCTGCTGTGTGGTATTCTAACTGTGTAAATGTCCCACAGTTTTTTGGACCACTCATGTACTGATGGTCATTTAGGCTGTTTCCAGCACTTGGCTATTGTACATAGTGTTGTTATGAACATAAGGGAGCGTAAGTTCTTTTGAATTGGTGATTTGGGATTGTTAGGGTGTCTTCCCACAAGTGCTGGTGAGGTTGTGGAGAAAAGGGAACCCCAGTGCACTGCACTGTTGGTGGGAATGCAGACTGGTGCAGCCACTGTGGAAAACAGTACAGAATTTCCACAAAAAACAAATAAATGGAACTACCTTTTGACCTGGCAATTCCACTGGACACTTTTTATATATTTTTATTGTGGTAAAATATACCTAACATAAAACTTACCATTTAAAACATTTCCAATGTAGAATTCAGTGGCATTAAGGACATTCGCATTGTTGTGTGACCATCGCCACCACCCATTTCTGGAACTTTTCCATCGTCTTGTGCTGAAGCTGTGTAACCATTTAATGGTCACTCCCTAATTCATTCTCCCCCCCAGTCCTGATAGCCACTACTCCACTTCATGTCCTTTATGAATTTGACTATTTTATATACCTTACAAGAGTGGCATTCCATCATATTTGTTCTTTCGGTTTATTTTACTTAGCAGCATAATGTTTTCAGGGTCCATCCATGTTGTAGCATATATGAAAATATCGTTCCTTTTTCTTTTTAATTGTGGTAAAATATACACAACACAAATTTTACCATTTTAATTATTTTTGAGGGCATGGTTCAGTGGTGTCAAGTTCATTCACGTGGTCGTGTAGCCGATCCTCCCTCTTCCTAACCCTGGCAACCATCATTGTACTTTCTGTCTCTGAATTTGACTACCGCAGGGACCTCATGTACGTGGAATCATACAGTATATGTCTTTTTGTGACTGGTTTATTTCACTTAGCACAGTGTTGGTAAGGTACATTCACGTTGTATCATATGTCAGAATTTTATTCTTCATTAAGGCTAATATTTCATTGTATGTATATGTCCCATTTTATTTATTTATTCATTGATGGATATTTAATGTTCTTTCCACTTTTGACTATTGCGAATAATGCTGCTTTGAACATTAGTGTACAAATATCCATTTGAGTACGTACTTTGAATATTTTGGGGTAAATACCCCGAAGTGGAAATGCTGGATCATATAGTAATTCTATGTTTAACTTTTGGAGAAACTGTCATACTGTTTTTCACAGTGGCTGACCAGCAATGCACAAGGGTTCCAACTTTTCTACATCCTTATTAACAACTTGTTTTTTGTCATTTATTTATTATTATTTTATAGTAGCCATTCTAATGAGTATGAAGTAGTATTTCATTATGGTTTTGGTTTGTATTTCCCTAGTAATTAGTGATGTTGAAAAACATTTCATGTGCTTATCGACCATTTGTATATCTTTTTTTGGGAAATGTCTATTCGATTCTTTTGTCTTAAATTTATTTTTAGTCGTAGAAGTTCTTTGTATATTCTAGATATTATTCCCTTATAAAATATATGATTTGTGAGAATTTCCCTCCAATCTGTGAATTATCTTTTTTACTCTGTTGATAGTGCATTTTAAAGTATAAGTTTTTAACTTTGATAAAGTCCAACTTCTCTAATTTTTTTTTTCTGTGCTTTTGGTGTCATATCCAAGAAATCGCTGCCAAATCAAGTGTCATGAAGATTTTCCCCTATGTTTTCTTCTAACAGTTTTATAGTTTTAGCTATATATTTTTAGGTTTTTGATCAATTTCGAGCTAATTTGTTTTTGGTCAAAGGGTCCAATTTCATTCATTTGTATGTGGGTATCCAGTTCTCCCAGCACCATTTTTTGAAAAGAGTGTCTATTCCCCACTGACTAGCCTGGACACCCTTGTTGAAAATCATTTGACCAATATGCTGAGTTTATTTCTGGGCTCCCTATTCTATTCTATTTGTCTATATATGTCCATCTTTATGCCAAGACCACATCATTTTGATTACTATAGCTTTGTGGTAAGTTTTGAAATTAGGATATATGAGACCTCCAACTTGTTCTTTCTCTGCTTCCTCCTTCTTTTTTATAGTGGAAAAAACATTTAACATGAGATCTTCCCTCTTAACAGTTTTAAGTGTTTAGCACATTATTGTACAGGTACAATACTGTACAGCAAATTGCTAGAACTTATTCATCTTAATGTTCTTTTTCAAGATTGTTTTGGCTATTCAGCTTCCCATGAAGTTCTTTGTGAATTTTAAGATTATGTTTTCTGGTTCTGCAAAAGAAATGCCTGGAGTTTTGATAGGGATTTCATTGAATCTGCAGATTGCTTTGGGTAGTATTGATATTTTAACAATATTTGATCTTCTAATTCATGAACATGGGATATTTTAAATTTATATTATGTCTTCTTTAATTTCAGTAATGTTTTGTATTTTTAAGTGTACAAGTCTTTTGCTTCCTTGGTTAAAATATTCATAAGTATTTCATTTTTTGATGCTGTTATAAATAAAATTGTTTTCTTAATTTTTATTTTGGATTGTTAGTATAGAAAAGCACAAATGAATTTTGTGTATTAGGGAGCACATTTTACCCAGGGCATTTCTCCATCAGTTTTTTCAGTTTGTTCTCCACTCCCTTTATCGCTATCAGCACAAAAACTCATCTCTCAATGTGAGTGATAGGGCTGTTGGGAGGAATGAGACTACAAAAGCATATTGAAAGATATTATTTTTGTAGGTGTCATTGGTGATCATATCTTCATGGTGTGAGTTCTTGGCAGATTGCAGTCCATAGCTTTGAGTTACAGTGGCTGGCTATAACCTGTGAGTTGCATGATTTTAGCTGGTGAAATCCTTTCCTTGGATATGTTCAATTAGAGACTGGATAACCACTTATTCAAGGAACCGAAGAAAAGATTGTTCACTGGATAGAAAGCTATGTGCAATGGAGTTTAGAGCTTTATCTTCCCTTCCAAAATTCAGGGTCTTTAACTTCTCATACAACTTTGGGGGAAAAAAAACAATGAGTCTGGGAAGGCTGGTGTTGAGTGATCAGTCTTTATGAGACATTCAGAACAAAGGGTCCCTAAACCAGTCCCCTGGTAACCATTGAGGGGCAATTACTATGGACACAGCATTGTGCCAGGCATGTGAGTCACACAGAATTGAATAAGACATAGACCTGGCTTTTAAGGAGCTTTTCTCTATGTTAGACAAAGATGAGCTTAGTGTATTCAATATATCTTACAAAGCCTCACACCAGCAGTGATAAAACTTTTCTGCACTCAGAACAAGTGACTTGATAGTGTTTACTTTTGGTCATCTTCATATCTGCAGATGGAAGCTACAGAGGCAGGGACAGATGTTTTCACATAGCTTGTCAGTCCAGCCTTACGTCTTTTATTGCCTCTGATCATGCTCATCCAGGGCCATCTTATTCTGGCTTGCGAGAACTGATCACACTCCCTGTTTGGTGACATCACATGGGTAGTTTGTACTTGGCCATAATGAAAGTATTTACACCACAGTAGTCAGCAAACACTACCAATCAGAGGGTTTTTTTTTCCTCTTCTCCTGGCCTGGTTTACTGGAACAACACTGGTTGAGCATCACTGTAAAAATTAAATGAAACTGAAGGCTGTAGTTGGTTTCTCAAAGAAAGGGAGTTGAAGTTCTTGGTTTCTCAAAGATGGTGCCATGGCATTAGGACCCCTCAGACAGCTTCCCAGATTGCTCAGTGGAAGTTGTTCTTATCTCAGGGAAACTCTTTCATTAATGTTATAATTTCATTTGTCCCTTCTCCAATACCTCCAGCCACCCCGGTGATCAGGGAGTCTGATGCCCTATAAACAATGATAAATTTTGCTCACATTTTGGCAAATCTTAGACTCTGTTGGATTTTCTACATCACATATACACAAGAACTTGTATAAAGATTATGTGGGAATTTACCAGACCTATTTAAAATATGCAGAATGACTCTTAGAATGAACTTCTTAGTAGACAAGTGCAGTACTTTAGCAGGAAGAGTTGGGTGGACAAATATGTAGATAACAACTGCCCTTCCTCCTCCTCAATAAGCTAAAATTTTCCTTCATCTTTACTATCATTAACTTCTATGCATGTATAATTTGGATAATATGAAATTTTCTCTGGAGGGCTGCCTAATAGGAGGTGGTCTGGTTAGGTAACTGTTTCTGTAGCCTCTTTTACACACACACACACCACACAAGTGTGGGTGGTGGCAGAGACAATATAGTGGGTCCCAGAGGCAGCATTACTTTAGTAATTTTCTGGAAACACTCAGCTCACAGACATGGAACTGCAGTTTACAGGAAGCTATCCATCTTCCTCAAAACAGTTCAGAAAAAGAATCCATTTTCTTTAATATAAATCCTCTTTGTCTTGTGAAGTATAAATCATTCCTTCGATGGAAGCCCTTTGAGGTATCAATTCAAGGCATTCTCTCAAAATATCATCCCTCAGCACAGCCCTGCAGTGGAAGCTAATCCTCTGTGGCTGCCCAAAGGTGAAATTCATCCCCCTTCTCAGTGCATTTCCCATCTATAGCTCTCTGCTGTCATCCTTGCAATTAGAGTGGAATGTCAGGGTCAGAATGGCCTTAGCCAGGTGTAGCTATGTGGATACGAAGAACATCTGAGAGGAGCGTCCATCTCATACAGAGATTTCAAATCAGTGACTGTTAATAAGGAACCTACTTATTGAGGATCAATTTATAGGAAGTGAAGCTGTCACACCTTTAACCCATGGTTGGGTCACTCACCCCAGTGTGCCTCTGGAGGTGAAGGATAATGTCCAGGCTGCTCTGTGTGTAGTCTGGTTTTCAGGATACAGCAGACAATGATGGTGTCCTTGCCATATTCCCTGGGTTCCATGTTGCCAGTTGGGTTTGCTGATTTCTGGCTGCTGTGAGGGTTTCTGCTAATGGCTCACAGTGGCAGTCTTTTTCCTGAGGATGGCTCTTGGATGGCTGGAGCCACCTCACCTGGAGATGCCTTGGAATTGTATGCCCCTTCCTTATGCCGGAGCAGCATGTAATAGTGGCTGGTTTCAAAGCAGAACAGACTCCAAGGTATAATTCATGTTTCAGAGCTCTCTATGGGACTCAGTTCAGACTACACTTCGTTGAAAATCTTTCTTGCTTAGTTCTGCCTCATCTCCATCCTGCTCTCTTTCTCCCTTACCCATGTCTTCTGAGAGCACTCGCTCAATAAATCACTTGGTCATAAGTCCTTGTCTCAGTCTCTGCAATTAGGAAACCCAACTTTACCAGGTTCACCCAAGCTGATTCCAAGATCTTGTAGGGGAGGTATTCTCAGAGTGAAGGGGCTGTGGTTTATTCCGTGCGGTCCTCAAGTTCAGTTTAAATGTATACTTGAGGATAATTACAACCTGTCTGGTCTTGACGATTATTAATTTTGTGCATAATATACTTAATGGAAACTTTGGCCTAAATACTAGGGTTGTCTGAATTAAACGTGAATTGGCTATTTCCAAGGAGCTATACCTCCCACGGGTCCCCCACACTGCAACCTACTGTCTCTGTTCCCTGGATGGCTTTCTCAGGCATAAGAAGGTATCTTGCACCCGAGGAGCTTGCTGTCTAATTAGGCAATGGGACAAACTCACTGGAATTAGGTAGTTCGCAGAAACTACCTGACGAAAGTGCCCACAGCATATACACTGGGTTTAGAGGCTTGAAAATCACTTAGGGGTAAGTGTAGCAAAAAAGAAGTTTTGGTGAGTGGATTTGAATTGGCTTAGGAGTCTGAGTGGAGGACTTCGGATAAGAAGAGACTGTTGGCTCAAGGGTGGAAAAGACTTTGGACCCATCTGCCAGTAGCATTTGCTACTACTCATGGGAATTACAAGGTGAAATTCAATAACATGCCCTTCATTGCAGAGGACCCACAAAGAAGGGCACATGGTAAAACCCAACTTTCCCATTCTCTTTGAAGTTGGCTTAGCCATGTAACTTGTTTTGGCCAATGAAATGCGAGGTGATATATCACTGGCAGGCACACATTTTTAGAGATGGTGACTCTCCATCTTTCTTCCTCTTCACCATCATGGGCACACACGTGGCAATGGAGCCTCTGTTTGAATCATGCCCCTCTTTTCAGGAAATATTTTGCAAGAAAATATGTATTATTTCTAGGTATGTCATGTGGCCTGTGACTTACAAAATGATGTGATGATGTAATCACAAAATGATGAAAATTGGGTTGCAACTCTCCGATTTTTTCTAGCTTCTTTGATGAAGGGCCCACAGTCAGTTTTAGTGCTATTCTTGTCTCTTCTTGGAAACACAAAGCAATGGGGGAGCACAAGTGTCTTCCACTGAAAACCAAAAGTTCCTTGTAACATCAACAGACCAAAAGCATCAATCAGAAATAGGAAGAATGAAGTTAAATGTCCTTTGCTTCTTTTGCGAAACTCTGAAAGTTAGACCTTAAGTATACAGAAATGTGTTTGCTATCCTAACACAAAACATGAATGTTCCCTAGGAACTGTGAAAAGTTTTCATTAATGAACATGTTTGCAGCTCAGATGAGTGTTTCAGGAAAGTCAGGGGTCTTGTTCACCCCAGTGGATGTAGTTGTGTGTTCGAGATTGTGTGAAGTTCAATTTCTTTATTTTATTTATTGTGCAGAGGAACATCTGTTATTCAGACTTATTTCTTTAGGGTTGTTGCACACATGCTTCTCCAAGCCCATTTTGCTTCCTGTCATCTCAAAGCCAGCCATAAATCCCTTTCTACTCTGTTTTGGGCATCATTAGAAGCCATTTTGCATGTGGTAGTGTTACTCGTATGTTGAACTCTTGTTGCTTATATGCTGTATTTGTCGTCTCCTTCTCAGCTCACTAGGAAATTACCTTCTGTTCAGATGATTCCCTTTCCTTCCTTTGCTACACCATCATTTTATTATAATTTTCTCTTTCCAGATGATCTGATGGAGTCCTTATGCTCTCTGTTCATGGCAGGGTCTCATGTCCTCACAGAAACAGAATTCTCATCGAGAGTTAAAGAAAGGGATCGTGAGCTTTCTGAAATCATCTGCTATTTAATTATAGAGAACAGGCTTCTGTTACTCAATTTATACCCAGGTTTTATAGAATTTACACTTCTGTTAACAGAGTGTTAAAATAGGACTCTTTCTTTTTTAGTTTCTGTGGAGGCTGCAAAAATCGTCACAAAATAATAGATGTTACATCTACTTTCTAAAAGGAGGTGCTAGACCACCTATGCAGGACTGAGAAGGAGGAAATTGGGAACCAGTGTTGGGATCCTTAATCAGCCCCCAGTTTGAGGGTAAAACAAGACTGAGTTTGAAAAAGAGAGAGTGATAGGATATCTTGGAACAAATGTGATGGAGTGCTCTGACATTTTTCTACTACCTCCCCATGGGGGAAAGGGAGAGGATGATTATGTCTAGTGATAGGTAATTTAAGGACTCTCCTTGGAGCCTTGGAGTTCCTTGCAGAGTTCCTGCAAGTTTAGGGCTGATTCATGCCTGAAGGGTCAGCAGTAGAGAGGTTGATGGAGTAGCCTACCTGTTACTAAAGTGAAAAAAAGTTGGTGGTGTTGGGAAATAGCAACATTCCCACCAATGTCAATGATCGTCAAAGGTGCCTTGACTTGGGAGTTAAGTTGATTTCACTCAAGAAGGCGAAGGGGTTCACAAAATGGACTATGGAATCATGGGTAGAGTATGTGGATGGGGTGCCTGGTGCTCAGGGGTGAATGATGGAGTCAGAGCAACTGGGAGCAGAGGTGCATTGCCCACACCAAGGGAAGTACCCTCAAGTAATGAAAGGGGGCAATTGTCTTGAAATCTGTAAATGAGCCCCAAGTGAGGAAGAGTTGTTCTAGACACCAGCCAGGCACTACCTTTCCCTCTGCATTAGAGGAACAACTTACCACTGTGTGACTTTAAAGGGAGACAAGGGGAAAGAAGCTGCTTTCCACTTGCATATCAAGTCTGGTAGATCAATGTAATGGTATTGCTTCAATTGACAGTTTTCCTATATATTATGAATACACCTATTATCATGAATTATTGGCCAGAGTTCATTGTCTTTTAGAGAACCTGTTTTTTTTTCTTTGAATATTATTATTCAATTAACAAATACAAATTTAGTGTCAGCTATATGTTAATAGTTATATTATAGATTGGAAACAAGAAAAACTTTGGATCTCAAGTCCTTCACACTTCAGTGAGTGAAATGTGAAAGGTTTCTGTAATATGTAATAATGGTATAATACAGGATCTGGCACAAATAATGCTCCTATTCTATTATAAAATCTTTTATTACAAAATCGTAAGCATGTACTTCTGTAACATAATGATATCACACTGAAGTGTACCATATGTCATTTTAGGTGAAATGCTCAGATTAGAACTATAACTTATTACACCCACATTATTACCCTACCAACCACACTCAAGCAGGCCTTGCTTCTGCCGAACCCTGTGTGTCAATGTAACTCAGATGTGAGTGAAGCTATTCTGCCTTCTGATAGATTCAGTCATGGCTATAAATCTATCTCTACCTATTGCTTTAGTGACAAACAATTAATTTACAGAAGAATAAAATTGGACCCCTATCTTACACCACTCACAAATATTACCTGGAGATGGATTAAAGATTTAAACATAAGACCTGAAACCACATAACTCATTGAAGAAAAAATGGGGGATATAAAGCTCCTTGAAGTTGGTCTTGGCAATGATTTTTTTTTGGATATGACACAAAAGCAGAGGCAACAAAAGCAAAAATAAACAAGTGGGACTACATTGAACTAAAAAAGCTTCTGTACAACGGAAGAAACAATCAAGAGGATGTAATGGCAGTCTACAAAATGAGAGAAAATATTGGCGAATGATTTATCTGATAAGGAGTTAACATCCAAAATACAAGGGTGGGTAAAAGTAGGTTTACAGTTGTCATACAAATAAATAATACAATAATCAATGAGTAATAATACAAGAACAAACTGTGTTTCATGTACTCACAATTGTAAACCTACTTTTGCCTATGCTTGTATATAAGGAACTCATACAACTCATAGCAAAAACCCAAACAATGTGATTATAAGATGGTCAGAGAATCTGAATAGAAATTTTTCCAAAGATGGCATACAAATGGCCAAGAAGCACATGAAAAGATACTCAACATAACTAATCATCAAGGAAATGTAAATGAAAGCAACAAGGAGATATTATCTCACATGTGTCCAGATGGCTGTTATGAAAGAGACAAGAGATAGTAAGTGTTGATGAGGCTGTGGAGAAAAGGGAACGCTTGTATACTGTTCGTGGGAATGCAGACTGGTACAGCCACTATGGAAAACAGCATGGAGGTTTCTCAAAAAGTTAAAAGTAAAACTATCATGTCATCCGACAATCCCTCTTCTAGGTATATATCAAAGAAAATGAAAGCAGGGCCTTAGAGAGATATCTGCACTCCCATGTTCATTGCAGCATTGTTATAGTAGCCAAGAGATGATAACAATGTAAGTGACTTTAGGGGATGAATGAATAGAGACAATGGGGTAGATGTATATACACAATGGAATATGATTCGACCATGAGAAAGAAGAACATCTTGCCATTTGCAACAACGTGGATGATGAACCTGTGGGCATTATGCTAAGTGAAATAAGCCAGATGGAGAAAGACAGATACCCATGATATCCCTTATGTGTGGACTCTGAAATTGGGCTTCCCAGACTATGCGAAGAGCAGCCCTGCGGCTTTGATACTTACAGGAGACTTCACCTGAGTCTGAGCAGAAGCAAGCTTCCTTATTATCCTAGTGTTTTTTTTCTTCTTTCCACCGTGCCTGAGGCATTTCGAGGCTCTTGGGTTGTCAGAGTCTCTGTCCCAACTCCATGCCTTGCACAGGCCTTGTCTGCCCCTCTCCTTGGACATATGAAAAAGTGTAGATCCCTATTTTCCACTTGAGTGACTTAGGACATTCTCCCACTTTAACTTTTGGTAAAAAATTCTCAGAACCTCCCAGGGTTGACTTTAATGATTTCTTTGTATTTTTACCTGAATTCATACAACTATAAAACCAGGCTTTGTGTCATGGTATTTATAGGTCTTATGCAACTAGGGAACCGAAGCAAATTTATCAATTGTATTTAAGGAAAACTGCAAAGTAAACTGAAAATAAAATAAAAAAATGAACTCAATGTGTCAGATCAAGTTGTTTTGGGAAGCAAAATTGCCGCTCTCAGTGGGACAAGACACTGCCTGGGAAATTAAAATAGCAGTACCTGGAGCACAGGTGGTTGGTGGTGAGTACAAATGTGGGCACTAAAATTTCAGGATGGTACTTGGTTTTAAAGTCGAAGTCCAGTTCATCCAAAATATCATTATATTTAAGAATTTTAAATATCATTGCAATGAAAAGAAGAAAAACATTCTAACAGAGATTTTGAAGTCCTACCTTAATATGTCTGCAGACAGTCACAGTCTTCAGCTGGGGACGCCAGTGTTTCTCCAAAGATGACTCAAGTATTTAGGGTACTTCACAGGACAAGCTGGAAGGTCTCCAGGGGAGGGGAACAGACTGAAGGCAGAGAAGAGTGTGAGACAAGGCGTCCTCAACACCGACAGTGACTACTCTCAGGTCGGTGGGGATGGATGGGGGATATTGCCGTGGATGCTATGTGCTCCATGCAGATGTCGGGCCTAGGCCAATGTAGCTGCTGGGAAATTCTGGTGTTTGTAGCTCTCAGCTGTGTCTTTGGGATGACCCTTAGTGACAGGGAACTGCTTTGTCTAGGGTTATACCCCTTCCTAGAGATCCACGGCATGGCTAGTGACTGTCTGATGGAAGAATATGAACACCTCAGTTTGGGACAACACTGAAGGGCCATTTGAGCTCCAGAGCTGCATGTAGGACCAGCTGAGGTCTTGGCTGCAACTGGATTGTGGGCGAGCCTCTCCTCTGCCCAATCCTGTTGATCGTCTCTCCATTCTGGTGGGTCTCCTGAGAGTTCTTCCTACTGAACCTTCCAGGGAGAATTTTTTATCTAAGAATCTTATTTTAGACAGCACAATCAGAGACAGATATCAATGGGACCTGTGGACTGGACAGAGAGGAGTGTTGAGCACAGTGCCTGGCATGTAACAGGTGATCGGTAAATACTTGTTGAGTGAAAGTGATGGATTTGAAGTCAAGGATAACTACTTCAGTTCTGACTTTGGACAGTGATTAGGTGATGGGTCACTGAGAGGAATGTCGCAGCCCGCTGCGGCAGGGGGGTTTGTAAGTCAGGGTGAGGGATGATATTATTATTGATTAATAATAATAACGGAGAGGTCCAAGACTCAGCTGATCATGGCGAGTTTATTGAAAGAGAGCAAAGCTTTTAAACACAGTGCCTCAAAAGCTACAAAGCGTATAACAGTCATGTTCTTGAGATAAAGCTTACAAGTTCCCACAGGACAAGGTTCTCATAACACATACTTCCTTG
>PVKM010012945.1:0-30946 GCA_004027735.1 Carollia perspicillata | reverse complement strand
GCGGCTTGAACAGAGAATCACCACGTGGCTTTCTATTTCTTCTCCTGAGATACGGTACCTTGGACTGGGCAAAGGGGGAAAGAAGGACTCTGGGTTTGTGGGTGTTTTAAGGGACTTTGGGATTTTGATGAAGACATTAAGTCATTACTCTTAAGTTTGTATAACTTGAATAAATAATTCCTTTCCTTTTCACCAATCTCTAACATGGAGAGCTATAATTCTCTGGCAAAGGGAAAGGTGAACCTAGTACAGGTGGACCCCAGGAGAAGTGGGTGTCAACTAGGTCACATTGTGGGACTCTCTTCCCTGGCAGCCAATCAGGGGAAGTCATGGGAGACCACATGTGCAGTAGCTTTAAAGTAATACAACTACTTGTACTTGCATAGTAAAAGCCTGCCAAAACTAGCCAGGAAGGATCCGCCTTATGAGAACAGAGTCCCTCCAGCCCATGAGGTCAATCTCTGCTTGGAGTTGGCCTGCTCCCACATTCTCTGCTATAAACTCTGGGTGTTTGGCTCAGTTCTTTGTCCCGATCACCAAGAACCTGGTTACCTGTGCCCACCTGTGACAAAAGTATGCCAAGTTCTGTGTTGGACTACTTAAAATACAAGTATTTAATATAATCTTTTTTTCAATTTTTACTAAAAAATAGTTGTTAGCATAAAAACCTGGGTATATTGGGCAGAATTTTCCCCTTGTTACAGAAAATCAAAACAACCAGACACCGGAGGGGTTAAGAGCACGATCCTTTATTCACGCGTGTTCCAGAGGAGCCTAACTCCAAATTCTGGACTCCGAACAAAGGGGTTACAAAGCTTATATACTCTATCCCTTCCGGGCTACATGGCAGAAGCGAGATACAGAAGCGGAATGCAGAGGTTAGTTTAGATTTCCTTATTTGGTTAGTTAGTACCCTATGTTTTGGCATGCCCGGGCCGGACCATTAGTACCTTATGTTTTGGCACTCGCGGGCTGGTATTGCCATTTGAACTGGGGGAGGGGGATCCTGTGCTAAGGCCTACTGGGTTTAGGTCACTTCCCTATATCACCCTAACATTCTTTATCACTTAAACTAAAACAGTGCACACTCTAAGAAGGGAGATATCGTAGTAGGTATCTTATACCTAGTAGAATACCATAGTAGTAGGAAGAGTAGTACTGTAGGTATGCTTCCCGTATAAATGTGTTGCATGAGGAATTGGTGTGCTTCTCCCTTCATTTAAGAACAGATTCTCTGTCTCTGTTATGTTTATACTAAAACCCAGTGCTCAGAGTTTCCACCACAAAAAGAAGAAAAAAGCCTATTTTCCATCCTCCTAACCCCATCCCTTGATGACACTGGCTGTCTAGATTGGCATCAAATTCAACTGTTTAATTTATACTCATGTGAAAAGAGACAGAAAGACAGAGAAATACTTTTTTCAACCATACAGATCCATGAACTAAATAAGGTTTTGAAGTTCTGGCTCTGTGAAAATGATCATTAGTTTTTGTTCGTTTGTTTGTTTTCATGTTGTTTTTAAGTCAAAATCTGGGGATGAAATGCATAATGCTTTATTTGTTTTTGCTACATATACTATAATGGGATTGACCCTGAAAAGGTTATCGTGGCTTCTTGTGTAGGGGTGGGGTGACCAACAAATTTGTCAAATACTTTGTTTTTCAGGAGGCAGCTTGAGGGTTTTCTAAACTTCATTCTTGAAAACTTTGAGAATTTTTGCCATAATTGAATATCTTACATTATTATTTAGTTAGTATTATTTTTTTCCTTGCCCTTCAAAATAATTTGAAAAGGAAACTTTGTAAAGCTGTCAAAAAGAAAAACCAGTATGTTTCAAATAAGTGCATAACTGCTTAAATAAAAAACGGACCTATGTTTGCTCCCTAAAATCATATATTTAAAAAAAAAAAACTGGAAACAAGCACACCATACTCTCAGGGACACTGCCTTAAGTTGAAACAGGAATTTGATGCACCCTTTGAGGGGATGAATTTATAGGAAAGTTGGGGTGGAAAGGTCTACAAAAGTTTTACTGAACTTGGGAGTAACATTGTATTAGTGCTTTCTTAACATAAAGACAAAGTTAAGTACCAATGAAGGGGCACCACAAAAGTCTATGCACATATTTCCTACATTTCCTCATATTTACAAGGGCGGGGGGGCAAAAAAACCCTAGAATTTATTTATAAGAAATTGTGGCTCAGCATCACTAGCCATCAGAGGGATACAAATTAAAACCACAATGAGATAACACTTCACACCACTCAGAATGGCCATCATAAGCAAAGCAACAAACAACAAGTGTTGGAGAGGTTGTGGAGAAAAGGGGACCCTAGTTCACTGCTGGTGGGAGTGCAGACTGGTACAACCACTATGGAAAACAGCATGGAATTCTCTCAGAAAACTAAAAATGGAACTGCCTTTTAACCCAGCAATTGCACTGCTAGGATTATATCCCAAGAACCCTGAAACACCATTCCAAAAGAACCTGTGCACCCTAATGTTCATAGCAGCACAATTTACAATAGCCAAGTGTTGGAAGCAACCTAGGTGCCCATCAGTAAATGAATGGATCAAAAAACTATGGTACATATACACATTGGAATACTACACAGCAGAAGGAGAGAAAGAGCTCCTACCCTTCCTGTCAGCATGGATGGAACTGTAGAGTATTATGTTAAGTGAGATAAACCAGACAGTAAAAGACAAATTACTGTATAATCTCACCTATAAGTGGAACCTAATCAACAAAACAAACAAGCAAGCAGTATATAACCAGAGAAATTGAAATTAAGAACAAACTGACAGTAACCATGGAGGAAGGGAGAGCAGATTGAGGGGTGAAAGAAAGGGAAGCATCATCAAGGAACATGTACGAAGGACCCTTGGATAAAGCCAAAGGGGGGAAGGATTGAGGGTGGGAGTGGGTGGGGCAGGGGAAAGTGGTAGTGGGAAAATGGAGAAAACAGTTTAAAGAAAAGATTAATTAAAAAAAGAGTCTTTGAAAAAATTTCCCTGAAGCTGAACATCACCATCTCACAACACCACCAGATGGTACGCTGATACAGATGGGTTCCTAGAACACTTACCTAGTGAGGGAGGCCTGTATTACAAGTAGCCCACCCTCCAGAAGATAATTTTATGTTGAGGGGTCTCCCCCTTGTAGTTGTCTTCTGTCTCAAACTATATAACCAGGCGCCTGTCTTACCACTTTTCATAACCCCATGACCAGCATAATGCCAAGAAAGTGGCAAACTATCATTACAAGCAAACAAAACTGGGCCTTTTGTTCCTTTGTGCACATTGAATTTATGAATGAAACCGTAATCCGTAGTTTGGAAATGCTTGGGTTTTGGCTTCTGTCTTTGTCATGAACTTGTGCTAGGCACCTGAGCTCAACTTTAAGAGATGGGCCATTTGTAAAGTGAGAGGACTGCTGCTAGCCATCTATCTCAAAGCGATGGAAAGTCTTTATATTTATAAATCTCTAGAACGATGCGAGATTGGCTATGAAAGTCAGTTTTCTTGATTTATTGTCATAGTACAGTTAGATAAAATGGTTCATCAAATATTATAACTTATAATTTGGAAGTTATTATTGGTTAGAGAAATCGTAGTAACTTTGTCCTTTATAAACACTTAAACATTTTTATATATTGGCTATAAAAAGGAATTCCTCAATTAAGGTAACTATGTTAAAAAGATAAAAATGAGGCTATTAGAAATGAAAACCAACTTTTCATTAAATTAACTTTTATCCATTAAAGTAATATTCCAAAATTATGGCCTGTACTTGCCTCCTGATTTCTTGTGTGTATTCAATAGAGAAATTTAGTGAGATAATTTCTTAAATATTTTACCATGGTTTTATCACTTAACATATTGCTATTCTTCATAAGTATAGGTACAAATCTCTTATAATTTTCATATTTTGTTCATATTAACTATTTGTGTCTTAAACTTTTATTATTTAAATGCTTTATTTACTCATTTGCTTATGCTCTTACATTAAGAGAAGTCTTAAAATGCCAAAATACTTGGTAATTAAAATATCTATTATATTTCTGACATTATTTAACACCGGTAAGTATAGTCTAATTGATACTAGTAGGATTCAGATTCATAAAAATCTGATATTTTAGGTCAGGGACATTTTAATAGAGAAGAAAGCCACTGGAAAATAAGTTTGTGGTTGTTAGGCAACAAAAAGAACTGATATCATTTGAGATTTTTCTCGGGCTATCTTTTACTTGACTTAAAATTGAAACAAAATAAAATTGAGTTTGAGACAACTGTGGAAAATCAGGCTTTGGACATTTTATGATTGTATCAACCATAATTGGTACCAGGAAAGAAAGTGAACTAAAGTTGTACTATCTGAGTATAAACACAAATGTTTTGTTCCATTTGAAAGAAGAAAGGTTTGTGGTGTCCCCTGATGTGGATACTTATTGGAGAGAAGTCTCTTACCAGCTTACATTCCACTGCACGCGATTTTTATACACGGAGCTAAGTAGGAGACTTCATGAGTGATGCGACCATCTGTCAAGTGAAAATGGAGTCAGAGCAAGTGGATGGAGACTGCACAAAGCGAGGGAAATGCTTTGGGGCACCTCTGAAAGATTTTCAGCTCAAGACATTACTGTCCACTGTATGTAATGGTTATTTCGCATACTTGTAATTCTCGTGCAGCTGGGTTCATTGCAGCTCTTGTCACAACTGTGGTAATTTTTGCTAAGTGAATTTAAATAGCATCTCATGAATTTCACTTCTTTAAGAATTCTCTTTTGAAATCCCTTGGAGTTCTTTTTTAGCCCAAAGCCTGTTTTCACAGTAATTATAAATCGGGAGTGCAGGTAAGAGGAAGGAACAGAAACAAACTGGTGCTTTATGTAATTCTACCCCTCTGCTTTGTTCAAAGGTGTCTAAAAGAAATCGGGGATTGTTAAAACTCATACTGAGGGATTTATAGGAGGCATCACGTTGGTGACAAGTTACAATGAAAACTTTTCCTTGTACATTATTTCAGCTAACAGTAAGACATCTCATCTTAGTAATCAGTGGTGAAAAAGCTCTTTCGGAGAAAGTAAAGTGAATTCCAAAGTTTTTTTAAAAATGGAAGTGTAGTAATCATGTAAATAAAGCTCTAGCAGTAAAATAATACATCTATCATTTTAGTTATACATGTTATGAACATTTTTATGGAAATGTGGATAACTATACCTTTATCAAATTACAGTTTTATTTCATTGCTGTTTACATTGACTTCCATTAACTCTGTTGTGATCCATAGTTAATAAAGGTCACACAAATTACTTTCATCATTTCACAATTTTAACATATGTATCAACATAGGGCTATCTTGTTCCTTTAATGGATCAGTTTAATCCTTAGTAATGTAACCCTTTAAAGTCTTCATGTCAACGATAGCATTTTTACTTGAAAGAAGTAAACATAAAAGAACTTTAAAGTTTTTAGTATCTGTTTCCTTTACTGATTTTAATGGGCTTCCAAAACAATTAAGGGCAGTGGGTGGCCTCTTACTGGTAGGAGCCAGTTTTTAATTGCAAATGTTTCTTGTTTCATGTTGGTCTCTTATCTGGGACGCATTTGCTCTCTTTTAAAATTATATTTGATAAACTAGTTTATTGAAATGCTAAGTAATAAGATGTTCCTTTTCAGTAGTCAATTTGAATAACTTGCCCTTTATACATTTCAAATGACTTAAAAACACAGGTACATATGTTCATACTCAGATATACGATGCATATACTGAATGACTTGTCAAGGTGTGTGGTTCTTGCATTAATGATTGTATTACCTGCATATCGTTAGTATGAAAGAGCACATGTTATTTACTTATACATTCATGCGTATTATAGACCTGCTAGTACATAGCTAATAACGTTTATTTTTGTTAGGCAACTATTATGTGCCAGGCCCTTTTCGAAATGCATTCAATTCCCTATCTGATTTACTCTTTACCATAACTCTAGCATATGTATTTTTAAAAATCTCATTTACTAAATGAGGACATGAAGACCACACAATGACTAACTCATGGACCTATTCTTAGAAAGTGGTGGCTTAATGATTAATACTCTCATCTGTCTGTTTTTATCAGAGTCATCATGATGTACAGTAGACAATAAAATCTATCTTGTAAAATTCATAGTTTCCCAAAATACTGCTGTGGTGTTGATAGCTTAATCCCTATTGAATTCTCTCATATTCTTCTCCCCAGATTATTCTTGCATTTGTTTGGTGGCCCTTCTCAGTCTCCTTTATTTGAAGAAAAGAGGCCAAGGCCAGCGATAGATAGGCCATGAAGGTACAGCTCTGGATGAGATCGCCAAGAAAGTCCAGAGCAAAAATAGGGATGAAAATAGAAACCTAGGAAACATGTAATCAAATTTATGCTTTGGGGAAATTAATCTGATAGCAGATAAACTCTGCTGAGGAAGAATATAGCAATTAATTGCCACCAGGATTCTTTTGCCAGTAGTGACTTGAGAAGTCATGACAATTCTCCCAGTGAATTCTAACTTTGTCTTTTGTTTATGGCTTCATCATTTATCATACTTTCCCTGAAACTATTTTTATCTTTTGGAGTTGTTAAGTCTTCAAGTTTGTTAGCCAGTCTATTAAGTAGAACTTCAGTGAAGAAATACGGTTCTATGTGTTTTGCACAGGAACATGAGACAGAGTCAAAGGCTTGCAGAGTCACTCAGCTAAAAAGAAGTGGCAAGGACAAGATATTTTTAAGTAGGTATCTATGAGTCTAGGACTCTTTCTATTACACTTACAATTGCCCTTTAATGAGGTTAAATTTTGTTTCATTTTTATTCTTAATAGAAGATATTACTGAGTATTGATTAATTAATAAATCAACTTCTAGATCCCCTTAAGGTTATTCACTAAGATATTGTAGGAAAGTGAATTTTTCTGATAATAATTGCTCTCTCTTTTTTAATACCTTCTAATCTCTTCTAATTTTAAGTATATTCAGTGGAAGTCTTCCAAAAGGATATGTCTCACTTCTCTGTTTAATATATAGCAATGACAAATGGTGAACAATTTCTTGATGACTTTGGGATAACGTGAGAATCATCTGCTACACACTGACCGATAACTTTACAAGAGCTGTTTTCTTATCCGTTAGATAGATATAACTTGTTATGCTGCCTAAGTGAGCTCTTAACATCTGCTTTTTAAATTGGTCTGCCTCTATCCTTGGTGCAAAAGTGATCTTTTTGCCATTCCTTAGCAGCTCCTGACTCCCTTTTGATTTGCTATTCCTAATCAGCATAACATTGGGAAACCAGAATCAAAGCTCAAGGAACTACAGCTTTACCAACAGGAAGACCTAGATGAACGAGGGAGGCCCTGTGCAACTCCTTCACGATTGCAGACTAGTGTATGGCTTGAGTAATATAAGCACTGCACAGGGTCTGTCTGTATTTGAGCTTTTTTGGGGGAAGGGGGATGATGCCAGGGTTCTAGATATTTGAAGTTACCAGAAAAGTAGCTTATATTTAAATGAATTGCCAATAAACCTTTTTTGCTTTGGTTATTGGTCTGGGCTTTTTCGTTTTGCTCTGTCATTAGGAAAGGCCAGTTAACTTATGACAGATAGGGGCAACTCTGTGCTGTCAAAACAACAATCTGCTTTAAGGACATGTTGGGTTTTTGGTAGGTTGTCAAGGGCATTTGGATTAGATTGGCAGCTTCCTTGAGGATGGAGAAGGAGGTTAGAAGTGTGCTGACAGTACCTCTGTTCAGACCACTGGGCCTGTGCCTTCTGTGTGTTTATGAACAGTAGACAAAACAGCAATCTCATTTGGGAGAAGTAACTGGTGGTATCCTCTTCTCGGGGAAATGTGAATTAGTTTGATCATTTTTTTTTCTTTCCTTCTTTTAATTGATGTGCAATTCACAGAACATATGTTTAATCACTTTAAAATATACAATTCGGTCATATTTAGTGGAATTTTAATGTTGTCCTACCACCACCTCTAGTTTCAAAACCTTTCAACACCCCAGAAAACCATACCATACCTCTTTAATTATTCATTCACCAACTTCTCTCCTCATCCTCTGGCAACCCCTAATCTTATTGTATCTATGGATTGATCTATTCTCGATATTTATATAAATGATTATCCATTATGGCACCTTTTGTCTTGCTTCTTTCACTTACTGAAAAAAATTTAAAGTTTTTTTTAAATTTTATGTATCTTTAGGGGGGAAGGGAAGAAGAGAAGGAGAGAAATACCAATGTAGGGTTGCCTCTTGTGGGTCCCCTGCTGGGACCTGGCCTGCAACCCAGGCCTGTGCCCTGACTGGGAATTGAACCACAATCCTTTGGTTTGCAGGCCCGCGCTCAGTCCACTGAGCTACACCAGCCAGGGCACTTACTGAAATTTTTGAGGTTTATTCAAGTTGTGGGATATATTAGCACTTCATTCCTCTTTATGACTGAAGAATATCTGTGTGTGTGTGTGTATGTATGTATGCCTGTGTATCACAATTTGTGTATTCATTCATTTGTTGATGTTATAGTTGGGTTGTTTCTACTTGTTGGCCATTATGAATAAGGCTACCATAAGCATTTACATATGAGGTATATGTTTCATTTCTCTTAAGGACATACATAGGGCGGAATTTCTGAGTTATAATGGTCACTATGTTTTTTAACTTCTTGATACCAGGCTTTGGTACCAAAGTAAAGCTGGCTTCATAGAATGTGTTAGGAAATGTTACCTCCCATTCTATTTTTCTGAAAGCATTTGAGAGAATTGGTGTTAATTCTTCTTTAAATGTTGGTAGGATTTACCAGTGAAAAACCATCTGGTCTCGGATTATCTTTCTTGGGAGTTTTTGATTACTGATTCAATCTCTTTACATTTGATTCTCTTTAGTCAAAGTAGTTATGTTCCTTAAAGTTACTGCAAACACTGAATTAGAGAACACTGAGCCATGCTCCTAGGGGAAATACAAGGTTAGGTTTATGCAAGCTTCTGAATACATTTTTGTTAACCACTCATCACATAGCCTTGTTTTATGTGTGCTTTTCTTTAAGGACACCTTATTTAATATTGATTTCTTACAAATAATTATTAAATGCAGTATTCTTTTTTAATAGTAAACACTAGTTAACAGAGTTCAACATTTTTTCTGACTCTGGGTACCATTACTATAAATTTATTTGCTGTTAGCCTTGAACAATGCTTTTCACTTTGGTTTTGGTTTTGGTTTTTGGCTGTCATCTCATTAATTTATGAAGTCAACTGCATTTCCATTTTTCCATAGCTTCATTACACACTACAGATGTTATTTTAGTAGTTTCTGGGGTAGGCTCACATATAGGTTGCCAAATTTCCTTTTCCCTTTTCTGAATATACCATATTATTGCTTCATTAACATTGAACTCACAGCCAACACTCTAACTCATGCCCAAATTAAGCTCACCTAACACCCCGATTTTCTCCAAAAAGCATATCATAGCCTTTTTGCTTTTAAGAACACGAGGTATTACTTCAGCACTAGGCTTGGGCCATTTTTTTAGACAGTAAAATCACCACGAAAAAGCACAAAAATGCAAAAAAGATGTGTCTGTCATTAAATAGATGGTGAAAAGGATATTGAGCATGAGAACTTGAACAAGAAGGCAGAGCTTCACCTATTTGACCTCAGCTGGGAATGTGCACATTGGACAACTTGACGTTTTTGCTGCTCGATGAATGTGAATGACTGTGAAAGCACTGGTCATCTCTCCTGGGGTTACAAATAAATTTCAGTGAGTAGGGAATTTGCAAATGTGGAATCTGTGAATGAAGAGGCTTGACTGTATTTAATTTTTCTCTTTTCTCACCTCTTTTTGTTTTCTTCTCTTTATTAGACTTTTATGATGCCTATGCTTTTCATATGCTTAATAGTGTCCCTTAAGTACCGTGGTTCTCTTCATTTTTCTTTATTCTTTCTTTTTTCTGCTCCTCAGATTGGGTAATTTCAGTTGCTCTGTTCTCAAGGTCACTGATTTCTTCTGCATGGTACCACTGTTGAACTCCTAGAAAGTTTTTTATTTCAGTGATTGTACTTTGCAGCTCTGTAATTTCTATTTGGTTCCTTTTTATAATTTCTGTCTGCTTACTGATGTTCCCTACCTGTTCATCAGCATTCTCCTGATTTCCTTTTGTTATTTGTTCATGATTTCCTTTAGCTTCTTGAGCTTAAGTCAGTTGAATCCTTTGTATAGTTACGTTTCAATGACTGACCTTACTCAGGAATGGTTTCTGTTTTTCCCCCCTTGTAAATGGACCATACTTTCCTGTTGCTTTGCATGCTTCATAGTTTTTTGAATATTACAGTGTGGGAATTGTAGAAATTAGATTCTTCCCTGTCTCCAGGGATTGTTTCTGTTATTTGATGAAGTCTGCACTTGTCCATTTATGTAGAAGTTTTCTATTTTTTTCAAACCTATATTTCTCATCATGCATGGTCACTAAAGTATATATTCTGTGGTCAGCTAGTGATCTTACAGAGAGAATTCCTTTAAAGCTTGGATCCAAAAAAAAAAAAGGAGAAAAAACTGTTCTGTCTGTCTAAATTCCTTTGACAGATGCTGCCTAGGAAAGTGCTTAAGCCCAATAAGGGCTAGCCTCTGTGCCAGTTCCTCCGTGAAATGCCAGACAGATCAAAATGTACACCCTCAATTTTTGTTGGGCAATGTCCCTATCGCCTGGCACCAGAAAGCTGCACTCAGAACAGCATCTGCTGTCCTCGTGGCCTTCTGCCATGGGCCTGGGGACTGGAGGATGGTAGCTTCTATATGAAATGCCAACATTTGCTAATACTTCCCAAGAAATTTGCCCCTTTTTCATTCAGTACTCCCTTGGATGCTGCCAGGGTTTCATTAGACCTTGAAGTTCTGAGATAGTTTTTCTGACAGTTCTTGACACCTCTGTAGTTGTTTTTATAGAGGGACGAAGTTTGAAGCCTCCTTCTCTTCCATCACCTGTGACGTTATTTGGTTCAATTTTTCATTTATTTGACCATGTTTTTTCCTGCGTATAAATATTATGTGTGGTTTTATATAACTTGTAATTGCATTTTAAGTAGTTAAAAGTCAATAGCAAAAGTGAATTAAAATGAAAAATGCATATAAAGTGAAACATTTGTTATGATAATTTTTCTTTTCATGGAACTAACAACTATTCTTCATAAGTGATACAAATTAAATGGCATCTGGAGTTTTCTCAGTTATGAGAAATTTTCAGGTTTTAGAGTTAAAACTTGGTAGACTTGTTAGGTTGAATTTAAAAAAGGAAATAGGAAATAATTTTCAGGGACACAGGAATATTATATGATTTCCAGAAAAGGTCATAGTACAAGACATTCTTGTGTATGTATCACTGATAATAATGATGATGGCACAGTCATATTAATTTTTCTAAATTAATTTTACTCTCCATTAAAATAAGTGAATAAATATTTAAGAAATACTAAATAGTATTGGGCTTGCCAAAAGTCTGTTTAGTTTTTTCCATAAAATAAAGGACTTTTTTTTTCATTTTCACCAATAATTCTATTGATTTGAATATTTTGAGTATGTCAGCTACCTCCCAAGTGGTATAACATTGATTGTTCTCAATCAATGTCTTGATTTGATTGCTATCAACTTCAATTGGTTTACCTGACGTGGAGCATTGCCCAGCGAGAAATCTCCAGCAAGTAACTTTGCAAACCACATTTGTTATGTTAGATCAGGTACAGCACCTTCTCCATACTCCATACAAATCTTTCTTCATTTCAGTTGCATTTTTACCTTTCTTCCAATAATAAAGCATAATGTGCCAAAAGTGTTGTGTATTTTCTTCCATCTTCAATATTAAAATGGCTACACAAAAATTCACAATTTTGATCTTTTTTTCTTTTTAAATTCATGCTGATATGACAGCTGTCACAATAAAATCTAACAAAATTGTTTTGTATAAGTACCTTGCACTAACCAATTGCGCCACTGGAGCTCCAGTCTGACAAAATTCTTTTGAATGAAGTTAAAGAAAACTAAGTGCTAAGACCATCTCATGGGAAGAAAACAAACAAACTTTTTGGCTAAACTTAATAAATTACAGTTATATAGAGTGAACTATTTAAGCTAATCTTAAATTTATTCATCTATATTTTTATATAAAACATTGTAAACAGATAAATTAAGCAAGTGATTAATCCTCATTAAAATACCAATTTTTAGTAATTACAAGGAATGTAATTGATTGCATAGTAGGTGTTCAAAATTTCATAATGAGGAAGACACTTGAGAAAAGACTTTCTTATCTGTAAAGGCTATTGTTTTACAGAATGACAATGGAGCTAAATAAGTAAAATCTGGCAAGGAAATTCTTTCTTTATATAATCTAACATGACAAACATAGAGCTTTTTAAGAAACTTATTTTGGCAATAAAATCATGAAAACTTTTGTTTGGGAAGTCAGTTGTAAAAACAAGATATATGGAAATATCTGTACTAAAATCTATTTGATATCTGTGGTTTTCAAATCTAAACCTTCTTTTCAAGTATAAATCAATTTTCTGCCCTAGAAATATGATTTTTCCTATTTTTCCTCAGTATACATATAGTTCACTAATTTTTTAATATTATCATTCTCCTTCCATGGGGAACATTTTTTTTATTTCATCAATACCACAAAAAACCAAATTGGACTTTTAATGAAGTCCCAAGTGGAAACTTAGATACATTCAGTTAGATAATTGAACTTGACATAGTGAATTATTATATATTTCAAAATTGTACAAATACAAATAATGTTTTCTTCTTTCCTTTTGCCTTCTCTTCCTTTCCCTCTTCTTCCTTTCTTCCTTCTTTGCTTCTCTTTCTTTAAGGCAGGACACAATGTGGCTTACATGTTTAGATATTTGCAATTATACTGTTTTCTGAAACTTTCTGATTTCAAAAGTTTTTTTTATAATGCACTGAACTAATTGCTAAGTAGTAATGGAAGTCCTTTGAGAGGACTGACCTTTCAAAACACAGTGATGTGCTTACAGTAACATAAATAGAAGTATGTAAACCGAAGCCACAAAAGTGTTTTCCTTTCAGTAGATACAATGTTAAAAGATCCAAATGAGAACCATTTCCCTCTAAATCACCACGTTGGGAAGCTGTGCATTTATTCTCAAGTCTGTTCAGATACTCTGTTTGGGAATTGAAGTAGCCAATCATCATCTTGAATATACATTTAAAAATCTTTTCAATTATAGTTGGCATTCAATATTATCTTAATTGCTGCTATATAACATAGTGATTATTAGACATTTATATTGCTTACAAAGTAATATTCTAAAGGACTGCCTGCAACTTGAGCGCAGCTACGATGGAACAAAAAAATATATTCATATAATGTCAGTGGTTGGTCTACTGGAAACTGCACAGGTTTTAAACCACAAGCCCTGAATCTCATTATCTCTATTACATTCATCAGGTTGTCAGAGGGTCTCAACCTCAATATTCCTCCTCTGTAAACAGGAATTAAAAAAAATTCATATGAAGATGTTAAGAGGTTATTCAACTCACTTACATAGATCAGAAACTGATTACTTTGGTAGAATTTATAAGCCACTAAATATAATTTAGTATGCTGAAGTTGGATATTGCCTGGTAATTCATAATTAATACTTGATATAAAATATATAAGTAATATCAGAATAATTATTTAAGGAATTTTGTGAATCTATTACTTTAAAATAATTTTTAAATGTACTAAATTTCTAGTCATCAAAATATTTTATGATTTTGCCTTTAATTAAATAGTAGGCCAAGAAAAATCTTCATTTTGTCATGATGTTATAGTAGCTTGATCATTGTATATAAAATCAATTTATTGGAGCCATTTTGAATTCATTTCTTGAAAAAATAACATAAAATTATTTCTGTGAGATGCAGTCTTGGCATTTCATAAAGTTTGGTGGTAGCAGTGGTGATAATGATAATGACAGTGATCATAAAGATTCTGCAGCCATCATAACAACAACATATCTGTGATTGGAACACATTAATATTTTAAAAAGTACAATCCCTTATTTTCGCTAAATCTTGTTTCATGTGCTTTAATTTACATATTTCAAAAATAGTCACATTGAGTCATTATTAGCAAATTAGAATGTAAACTTGGAAAGCTTATATATTGGTAAGTGAAAAATAATAAAATTTTTCTAGTTTTGCTAATTTGTTCTTTTTCATTCAATTAAGCCACTTGTTGGTTTATGAGTAAAATTTAACTTTTAACAATTATGTTGCCTTTTATAGAGAGGAAATACTTTATAGGATTAAAAACAGTGAATTGATGTAAAATATTGGTCTAATATCTGAAGAAAGTTCCTGAGATTGGCTATCTTGTACCTGGACTTTAATAATGGTTCATGTAAGAGTGTAGCACATACTTGTTGCTAAAATGGGTATACATTAATGTCAGACCAAGGATGGGTATACCTAAGTATATAATTAAAAATAAATCAGTTTTCAAATATTTAAGGTTTAGTGAAATTCCATTACTGTATTCAAAAAATGATTAGAAAATAAATATCTTTTTAATATTAACAATAAATGGATTTTTGCTACCTATGTATATAAATTGGAGTAAAACCTTGATGGTTTTTCTATTATTTATCGATACAGATAATATTGCTACTAGGTACCCTTGATTATGTCTTTTTTTTTAAATTTATTTATTTTTAGTGAGGGGGGAGGGAGGGAGAAAGAGAGGGAGAGAAACATCAATGTGTGGTTGCCCCTCAGTAGCCCTCACGAGGGACCTGGCCTACAACCCAGGCCCCAGGCATGTGCCCTGACTGGGAATTAAACTGGCCACCCTTTGATTCGCAGCCCATGCTCAATCCACTGAGCTACACCAGCCAGGGCTCCCTTGATTATGTCTTAAAGGACAGGCTGCATTGGAAGATTCATTCTTAAATTTTTTTACCAGTCATTCATCATATATGACAGAAAACTCTGAGTGCAACACATGTTTTCATTATGAATGTCTTGAGCCATTTAGAATGAACTCAATTTGGGAAATACTGAGTTTACCTGAACTCATTTTTTCCAGGAAGGCACACTGATTTATTTGCTTTGGAAGAGGCATGGTGAAATTAGGTAAGTTTTCTGCCAGGAATCAGAATTACAGAGGGCTCATTCTAGCTCCATTGCAATACTTGATGGTTTTAGACCAATACTTTATCTTGTGGTAGGTACTCACTACATGTGGCTTTTGGTACTGAAATATGGTTAGTATCAATGTACTATCAGTGTAAATTACATACAAGATTTCAAATAGTAAGAAAAACATCAAATGTCTTAGTAATAATGCATTGTATTGGTTATTTGTTGAAGGGATACTTTGTATACATTGGGTTAAACTAAATATGAAATTCGTTTCATCTGTTTCTTTTTACCTTTCTTAATGTGACCAGCAGAAAATTTAAAATTCCGTATGTGGCTCAACTGTGTGGTTTGCATCATATTACTTTTGGATAGCACTGCCATAGATGGTCTTTTAATTTCGATCTCTCACTGGAACAGTGAGGGGATTAGACTAAAGTGATCTTTGAGGCCTTTCCCACCTTCAAAATTCCGCTTCTCTCCTGTGGTTTACTTAGGTTGCTGCCTCTCTTTCTAAAATATTTATGTTTCATACAGCTGTGTTTTACCTTGAAAGACATAGAAATGTATATGTCAGCACATTGCTTTGTCAAGCATATGGGAAGGTTTGATATCTAGTGTATCGGTCACCCCCATTTGGTGTTTATTCTAACACAGATAAGATAATTTCTGCTTAATGGATTTCAGATATTCTCTCAGATGCTTAATATCAAATGTTCTGGTCTTAAAGTAAATGTATTTGTTGAACACTAAGGCAGTTCATTTCATGCCATTACTCTCTTTTCCTGCCATCCTCAGAAACTAATGGAAGTTTGCACTATTGGGCCTTTGTGCTTACAGTTTGTCCCCAGCAATTTTGCACAATTTAATGTAAGGTACTTAATTAAAGACAGTTAAGAGACAGTTAATAATCCAGTGTGTAATAGGACTTTATTTGGGACATTTCCCTAATTTCATGAGGTAGGTACATTTGTCTAAATGTAAAAAGTCATAACATATTAGTAGTTCACTTTACACATTAATGATTATAAGACACTTTTAATTTTGCCTCTGATCCATAGATTATTTAGAAATGTATAATTTAGTTGACAAGTATTTGGAGAATTATCCAGATATCTTTCTGTTACAAATTTCTAACTTATTTTTATTGCTATAGGACAGGGGTGTCAAACTCATTTTCACCAGGGGCCACATCAACCTTGTGGTTGCCTTCAAAGGGATGAATGTAATTTCAACTTCCTTAACAGTTAAGGAGTAGTTACATTTATTACAGTCCTAAAGTTATTTTGGCCCTTTGAAGGCAACCACGAGGCTGATGTGGCCCCTGGTGAAAACGAGTTTGAAACCCCTGCTGTAGGAGAACCTACTTAGTGTGACTTCAGTCCTCTTAAATCTATTGAGACTATTGAGTTAAATGGTAAAGAGATGTTTTCTGTCTTGATAAATGCTTCATATTTACTTAAAAAATGTATATTCTGGTCTCATTGGGTGGAATATTCTATAAATGTCAATTAAGTCACATTTGCTGATAGTCTTATTCTATACCTTTACTGATTTCTCTCTACTACTGATCTATTAATCATTGAGAGAGTGGTGTTAAAATCTCTGACTTTCTCTGTAGATTTGTGTGTTTGTCCTTGTAGTTCTATCAGTTTTTGTTTCATGTGTTTTGAATGTTTGTTATTAGTTACATAAATATTTAAGATCATATGTCCTTTCAATGAGTTTTATCCTTTTATCATTATGAAATGATTCTATTTTGGTAATATTATTTTCTCTGAAATCTAGTTTGATAAAAATATAGCTATCTCATTTTTCCTGTGTTGGTATTAGCATTCTTTAAACATTTTTGTGTCTTTTTATTTATTTATTTTTAAAAATATGTTATTTATTTATTTTTAGAGAGGGGGAAAGGAGGGAGAAAGAGAGGGAGAGAACCATCACCTACTTGAAACCTCTCCCACACCCCCTACTGGGGACGTGACCTACAACTCAGGCATCTGCCCTGGCTGGGAACTAAACCAGCAACCCAGCAACCCTTTGGTTTGCAGGAAAGTACTTAGTTCACTGAGCCGCACCACCCGGGGCTGTGTCTTTTTATTTATATGGGCTTTATTATAGATCATATATAATTATAGATCATATATAATTTGGCGTAGATTTAAAATCCATCAATGTTGACTTTTTTTAAAAGATTTTATTTATTTATCTTTAGAGGGGAAGGGAAGGAGAGAGGGAGAGAAATATCAATGTATGGTTGCCTATCGTGAGTCCTCTGCTGGGAACTGACCTGCAACCCAAGCATGTGCCCTGACTGGGAGTTGAACCATGGCTATTTGGTTTGCAGACCTGCACTCAATCCACTAAGCTACACCAGCCAGGGCTCAATGTTGACTTTTAACTGGTATAGTTAGACAACTTTCATTTAATGTAAACATTGTTACGGTTGAGTTTAAACATACATCTCGTGTGTTTTATATTGTTGGCTTATTAGTCAAGACTTTTTTTAATGGTTTCTCTGTGGTTTGTATTGTGCACATTGAACTTATCTAGTGTACACTCCAAGTAATAATATAATCCATGTATATTATTTGAATTTTACAGTAATATATTTTTATTTTCCTCCGTTTAGCCTTTGAGATACTTTTGTAATACTATTTTTTCTTAAATATATTATAAATTCCACACTGCATTATTATAAATTTTGCTTTAAATGGTCGATTATATTTTAAAAAGATTTCAAAAAATAGAAAAAAAGTCTGGTATACGTACCCACAGCTTTACCATTTCTAGTGCTTTTCATCCCTTTACATTCATCCGTATATCCCATTAGTATCACTTTCTTTCTGGCTGAAGGACTTCCTTTAATATTTTTTTGGTGTACTTCTGCTGCCAGTGACTTCTTTCAGCATTTATATATCTGAAAAGCCTCAATATTTGAAGATATCTCCATTTCTTCTTTGTTTTAAAAATATATTCATTGGGTTGACAGGATCTTTTTTTAAGTACTTTAAAAATATTTCTTTACTGTCTTATGTCTTGCATCATCTCCACTGAGAAATTTGCAGTCATTCTTATTTTACATAGGGTGTAATTTTTCTAGCTGCATTTAAGGGTATCTTTTTCACTGTTTTAAAGTAATTTAGGTTTGATTTATAACTTGATAGAGTTCTCTTCATATTGCTTGTGCTTGTTCTTTGTTGAGTTTCTTGGTTCTGAAAATTTTCCTTTTTTCGTTCTGAAAAAAGTTTCATTCAAACTTTTTTTTTCTGTTTCTACCCCACTTCTTCGGCAACTCAATACATACATATCAGGGTGCTTAAAATTGTACCATAGACTATTGATGCTCTGTTCACTGTTTTTTTAGTCCTTTTTCTCTTTCATTTTGTATAGTTTTTGTTAGTATGTTTCAAAGTTTACTAAATGTTATTCTGTGTTGTCTTATCAACTGTTAATCCCATCTACTGTGTTTTAAAATCCTGTATATTACATTTATCAGCTCTAGAATTTTGATATTTTAAAATCTTCCAAATATTAACATTTAATATTTTTCTTACTTTTTGAATATAGTCATATAAGATTCTTAGCCTCTGGGTAATAGTTTTTCATCTCTCTAATTTCTGTATCTTTCAATTGATTGATTTTTATCCTCCTTAGAGCTTATATGTTATGTGTGTTTGTTTTTTTATGCATTATAATTGTTAATTAGATGACAAATGTGAAATTTACCATGCTGGGTGTTGGATAGTTTTGTATTTTGTCAATATCTTGACTTTTATTCTGGAATGTATTGAAGTTACTTCAAAACAGTTTGACTCTGTTGGATCTCGATGTTAAACTTTGTTAGGCAGGACCAGAGCAGACTTTATTCTAGGACTAATTTTCCCTGCTGTTGAGTTTAATACCCTTTGAGTATTCTATATCATGTGATTTTTTAAATTCTGGCTAGCTGGAACATAAACTTTTCCCAAGTATGCATTAGTACAGAGATCATTCCCCTTAGTTAGTTTCATCACATGCATGTGATGACTGCTACTCAGCTGAAAATAAATAGATACTCTCTATAGATCCTCTAGCTCTTCTGTATGGCCTTGGCATTCTTCTTTCAGTATTCTGGTGGTGAACTATAGCTGCCTTGAAATTTTTGGGCACTGCACTCCATATCTTAAACTCAGAAAGACTTCCTGAATCCATGCTGGTTCCTTCTCCCTATGTTGCCAGATAGACAATCTTTAGGCAGTTAGCAGTGGGCAATCCTAGGGCTCATTTCATTTCTGTCTCTTCTCTCAGGGATCACTATTCTGTACTGTTTGATGGTGTATGTCTGAAAATTATTATGCCACGTATTTGGTCAAACATTTTAGTACTTTAGAGTGGAGGGTATATGTGGTTCAACTTGTCCTGCAGTAGAAGTACTTTTACCATATTTAGATTACTCTATAAGTAATAATGATCTGTAATATCTATTAATACTTGTAATGTTAATTGTCAATGTCTTTTGGTGTGTCAGTGTAACAGGATTTTCTATAAGAAATTATTATTGAGAGGATGCAGAATATTCCATAGGAGTCTGTACAGACTCAATTATTTGGCTAAATTGACCACTAAATTGACTAGTCAATTAAAAACCCTTACTTGATTCCATCCAAAAGTAATTTTCCTGTAAGTCAATTAATCATTGTTTTTAGTTGACTAAATTGAGCAGATTTCTGAGTATAAGTGTAATCTAGTTGTATTATTTCAGCCAAGAGATAAGGATGGTAGGAACTCTGTACATTTTCCACTGCAGTAGAAAATAAATTGAGGAGTTAATAGCAGGACTCTGGTTGATGTGGCAGTGCTGAAAAATAAATGATATTTGTAAAAACTGTCTGTATAGTACTTTATTAGATTAAAATAGACAGTCAGAGATGGGAGTACTCAGAAAACACTTCTTAAGATTAAGTAACTTTTTAACCGAGTTTGCTTAGACTCTGGAATTAAACAGGTGCATGGATATGTGTGCAGGGTGGAAGTGGTGGAGGGAGCTGGGCCTGGGACTAAACAAGCTCCTTCCTAGAGATAAGGAACTATGAAGACGATTGCTTTTTTCTTTTTTGGGAGACTTAAACTCATTGCTAGAATACAGCCCACATGTCTTTAGATATTAATGCAAAGAACCTTAGAGAACATTCATTGCAACATTGCTGGTTGATTATTAAAAATGTGGTGGTGACACAAATATAATTAAATAACATTGCACTTATTCTTTGCAATACCACATTATACACCTATCTATGCTGATGAATACAGAGAATTTTCAGAGTAGCTTGCCAGGACTAAAAAGCAAATTGAGGAAGACTATGTGCAATATGACTTTTGGAGTATGTACTATATGAGTAAAGCCGTAATACCCTGAATGCTCCCAGTCTCATCTGGAGTATATACTATATGAGAAATCTAGCTTTGAGAGAGAGCAATTTTTACTTTTTATTTCATGTCTTTATTTACTGCCCAAAATCTTGCAATTTTCATATATTACATTTATAATTTTAAAATACATAAAATAAGACTAAAATTGTCTTCCAGTTAAATTAATCAGAATTTAAATCTAAGTTTGTCATGTTTATTTTTTCCCTTTGGTGTATTCTGCCTTATTTGATAAACAGCCACCCAATCAGTATGTTTACCTGTATCGACTCAATCCAAGTCTCAGCATGTTGTTTCTTTTTTAAGTCCCCATCTGTCAGCGTTGATGGGTATCCCTGTGAAAGTCATCTTACAGTAATTTTGTTGGTTCAAAAATATGTTTGTCTTTTTTTCTAATACAAAATTAAGTCTTCCATCATATACTTTAGTTTTATCTTTGTTGTAATCTGTTAATAGATTGTAATTTGGTTTTGTTTCCCTCTCTGCTAACCTATTATACTGAACATGTATGGGAGAGGATGTCAATACTATTAGATCCTGCTTTGGCTCCACAAATCTAAGTGACATCCACCGGCTGTTACCTTCTCTCAACAGGCATCTTGGCAACAAACAAACTGGAGATTTTCTGGTGTACTGCAGGTCCAGTCAGTTCTCTCAGTGTTTATACATACAGATATATTTTCATAATATGTAATACATATTAGCTGTTTTTCTAGTGACAAACAGCTATTATAGTTAGACTATAAGTGTGTCTGTGCATGTGGGCATGTGTATGTATGTCTCATGATCAGTGTCTCTGGCTTTCGTTTTGTTGCCTATAATTAAAAATTATGAAATCTGAGGGGCAGTGACTCTCGTGTATTGGTTTGTTTTTCTAAAACAGTTACATTCTGGTTGTAAGCTTTGCAATTTCCAGCAGCTTTGAAAATATAACCCAGAAAGTGTTTTGGAATAAAATGTGCCCAAGAGAATGGTATTGATTCTATTTATTTGCTACTCCTGCTTAATTGTTGCCTTATTCTGATTTTTATGAACATACTGCTCTGACTATTCCAAGCTTGGGTTTTCTTAGATTAAGCATTTTATAAGAGTAGTGGTAAAAATGAAAAGGAAGATTCATATATAGGGGAAGAGTGTGTGTGTGTGTGTGTGTGTGTGTGTGCATGCACTTGCTACAAACGTTAAATCCCAGAAATGTTTTGATAGTTTATAGATTTGCCTCAGCTATAGCTGATTTAAATAAGATCCCTGAGGTGATGCTCCTGCAAAAAATGAACACATCATGCCATTTTTCTTGGTTTCCCTTTGGGTTGCCTAGTAAAATCTCAGTTAGCTAACAACCATAAACAGAAAATTGAAACAAAATCCTTTTCTTTCAAGGACAAAGAGTTCTAGAGTCTTCAGTTTAATCGTGTTGTTAGAATAGTTCCTTTTCTAAGGAACAAGTATGGAAAGTCAGGGCTCTGTTTTCATGTCCTAGAAGGAGGAAGAATCCACATTCTAATGAAAGGAGGCAGCTACTTACATGGGTGTGTAGACTGAAAAGCATTAAATTGTCTTTAAAAAATCAAAATTGCTTGTATGTATAAAGGTTTCAAAATATAGAATTCATAGTTAATTCACAAATATATCACTTCTTTAAAATTGTTCTCGTTTGAAAATGACAGAAAATATTAATGACATTTGTATTTCATTTTAGAACATTAAAAATTCTTTTATGTTGGAATTTTCTGAAGGTGAAAAAAATGCAGAATTATGAGTTTGTTTAAATTCCTCTAAAAATCAAAATTATCACTACTAAGAAGTCCATAACAATGCTTATTAAGTTATTGGCTCATTTTACTCCCTTCCAAATCCTCTTTAACCTTTAGATGATTAAAGATGATTTTCGTTAATTAAGGAAAAAGGCAAGTTTTTTATAGCTTATTTACAAAAAAAACAGTTTAGATTTTGTCTTAATGTTTTTTACATAAGCAGTCTCCACATCTTCTTTATTTTAAGTAAATATTAAGGCATGATATAATTCTTTTATAATAGATTAGAGAATATAAATGTGAAACTCTTTAGCAAGTGATCAGAAGCTAATACACAATTTTTGATGAAAATATACTTCAAATCACTAATTATAAAGGTTGCAAGGTTTTGAAATAGCATCAAAACTAGTATTTTAAAAAAACTAGTATTTTCACCCTACAAATATAAGCTAGAATCAGTGCATTTTATTCCCCGTAAAAGCAGTACTGCATTCTTATATAAAAGGCATAAATATTCTTATTCTTTTTATATAATATGTATTCCCTGGAACCAAATACCTTGCTGTCCAAAATGCCACAAAATAAGACTTTAGTTTAAAGTAGTTTGCAGGTGGGCAATTCCTTCAGATGCCTGGAAAATGCAGATCTATAAAGAGGAAAGCAATATCAGTGAGACCTCAGAAATTCACAGACACAAAGCTCTAAAAAACATGAGCTTAAAATCAAAATTTACTAAACCCATAAGAACACAAGGGACCCGAAAGACTTCAGGTATTGAGACAATTAGTTACAGAATAGAAATATATATTTTAATAGAATAAAAAAATAATTGGAGGAATTGAAAGTAAAAGTAAATGAAAGCAGCCACTTAAACAGGGAAAAAATATTACTATAAATTAAATTTATAGTAATTGAATCTACAAATTAGACTATGAATGACTACATCTAATGAGTGAATTAATAAAATACAGATTTGAAGAAACTACTAATAATACAGAAGGGAGAGCTAGAGGTACAATGCATAAAAGATTAAGGGAAATCAGTGATAGAGTTAGAATATACATCTAATCAGAGTTCCAGAATGAGATAATATTGGGTTAGAGGCTGTATTTGAAAATATACTAACTAAAAGTTTTCTAGAAGTCATTTGGGAAGCATAAATACAAGGTCTGTCCAGAAAAAGTCCAACCATTGTTAAAATAATCAGAACTGGTTGTGCAACATTGATGTAACTGGGCAGCCGAGGAGAGTGGACTGGAATGTGCTTTTGTGAACAATGATGACTTCACTGTACTACTCAGTGAGGGCAGTAGGCGCCATTGAGTGAGCATGTGTACTGTGTGACTGTGGCATTCAAAATGACTGAGTAACTAGAGCAATGAATCTGCATTAAATTTTGCTTTGAACTTGAACATTCCTCCCTGGATACTATTTGGATGATTCAGAAGGCCACAACTATGGGCAACTGGTGATTGGCAGCTTTGTCATGACGATGGGTTCGTTCATGTATCACATCTCATGCCGAATTTTTTGGCCAAATATCAAATCACCCAGGTGACTCGGCCTCTCTACAGCCCAGATTTAGAGCCCTGTGACTTTTGGCTTTTCCTAAAATTAAAATCATCTTTGAAAGGGAGGAGATTTCAGATTCAGGAAAGTACAATGGGGCAGCTGATGGCAATTGGGAGCACTGTGTGAGGTCCCAAGGTGCTTACTTTGAAGGGGAACTGAGGTGTCATTGTCCTGTGTACAATGTTTCTTGTATCTTGTATCTTCTTCAATATATTGTCTATTTTTTCAAATTACATGGCTGGATACTTTCTGGAGAGACTTTGTCATAAAGAACAAGTTAGATCAAAAGAAATCTAAACCCAGAAACACCTTTTGAAACTTCAGATCACCAAAGGCAGAAAAAAATTTAAAATAGTCGGGGAACAAAGATTACCTATCAGCAATTAGAATGACAGCTAGTTGAACAATAGCCACAATAGAAGTTGAAGCCAGTGTGATTGTTGTCTTTAAAATAAATAACAAATATGAAGATGAATTAAAGAGATCTTCAGAGAAATAGAAATAAAGTTCTAAAGAGAGGACAGCAAGAAGGTGGAAAGTATTTACATATTGAAAATCTAAAATCAAAATGGAAATATTGAATAAAAACACATATAAAATATGTTTGAAAATCTAAATATTGACTATGTTTTAAAACATGCCTAATTTTTGTGGTCAAAGAAAACTAAAATATTAGATAGTGGTATATATAACAGAAGAGGGATAATTACTGATAAAGCAATGCTAGAATTGTTTGAAATCACTTAAAATCACTCAATTTTAAATAGTTCATTATTCATGTTATAAGTTTTAGATTAACTATTGAAATAACAGAGGATACAAATTTCAAACCATTAAAGGAAATTAAAAGAAATGAAACAAGAAAGTTCAATCAATACTAAAGAAAATATTAAAAATAAGAAAGAAAAACAGGGCAGATGGCACCAAATACAAATCTAGTAATAAGTCCAAATTGTTATCAGTAATTACAATACATCCATACGTACTAAACTCATCAAAGAAAGATGATCAGAATTGAGGCACATTTAAAACATAAGCATATTGAAGACTAAAAGTAGAAAATATAGGAAAAGAAAGGTGTAACAAATATCAATCAAAGAAAGATGGCATAGCTTTGATCACATCATAAAACAGATTTTAAAGCAAGCATTTATTAGAGACAAGGAATTCTAATCTTAAATGCACTTATTATGAAATTCAAATATAGATAAACAAGAACCGTTATGAGACTTTTAAATACATCTTTAATGTAGTTCATATACCCAACTAAAAAATATTCAGTAATAGCAGGGATTTGAAAGAGCACTAGAGTGGTCAGTTAGCATTTGAAATAACTTGATAGTTAAGACAAAAGGGCTGTTTATTTAGTAGGAAGACATTAATCTAAAACCCCATCCTTTTTTTTATTTTTACAAATGGCTACTACAAGCCTTTAAATATCTTTATGTCTGATTAGGATGGAAGGATTCATTAATGGATGTTAGGAATAATATATTGCTTTAGAGAAATGAATTCAAAATATGGGGATTGGTTAAGTATGGTATAGATATCTCCATTCAGGAATGAAGACAGTTGAAGACTCTAGGAAGTCCAACAGCATGTTGGAGGTCTTTGTCCTGGCCTGTGTTCAGCCTTGTTAGGGTGTTCACTTTAACTCATAATGATACCACTGCTCTAATATAGTTGAATCTGCTTCCACTGAGCATTTGCTGCAGAGAAGCTTGTCAGAAAAAGTAAATGGACAGAAAGCTAGGACTTTGTTGCTCTTACAGTACAGCTGTGTGACTGCCTACAAATTATTAATACTATTTGTATATACAAAGGGGGACCTAAAACAAACAGAATTATCTTCTGTAGGGCAGGGCCCTTGTAGTACAGGCTTCTCCCACTAGGTGAGTGTTCTAGAAACCCATCTGTATCAGTGTACCCGTTGTTGTGAGCGATGCCCTTGGCTTCAGTGAATTTTTCTGAAGACTCTTTCAACGCATTTGTCCATTTCACAATGGGTGATTTAGTAGCACACCTGCCCACCCCACACTGAGTGTTCAGCAGTTTTTGACCAAAAAATTGCATGACCTCTGTGCTCTACTCTTCCTATTCACCGGATCTCGGCTGAATGACTCTGTCTTGTTTCCCCAGATGAAAAAAAGTCCTCAAGGGAAGCATTTTGCTGATGTGGAAGAGGTGAAACAAAAAACAGCAGAAGCACTAAAAGGCATCAAAATCAACAAGTTCAAAAACTGTTTTGAGTAGAGGAAAAAAATGTCTTGATAGGTGTATTGCACCAAATGGATGGTACTTTGAAGGTGACTGAAGTTTAAACATGTAAGAATAAATACACAACTTTTTGTAAATAAATTCCAGGTTTTCGGGTTCCTCCTTTTGTTATGTTACAAATAAAAGGTCAGTCACAGACCTTTTATTTGTGACATACCATACACAGTTATAGTTTTATTGGAGAAGAGACTGAATTACAAGCTAAAGATATTCACATAAAAATTGTGATAATTGTGAAGACTCTAACATGTTTAGGTTAGTTTATAGCCCCATGGTTCCAGTTCATTGACTAAAAGGTCAAATTAAAATACCTTCAGTCATTAATGTGGAATATTACTGTCTGACTTTCTAATAAAAATAAATAAGACTATCTATAAACAACAACTGGAATCTTACTGTGGATATTTAACAGTGATTTTGATTGATAGAAAATGAGAATTTTTATGTTAAAACAGCAAGACTACTTAGAGGATATTTTCTTTTATAGAATTACAAAGACCTGTGACAACAATTTGCTCATTTTTATGTATGTCATAGAAAGAGTCCCAACAACGGACAGATTTTATTCTTCATCTGGTAAAATCTTTTATTTGCATTGATGATAGCAGTAAAAGTTCTACAGGTTTCCTTTGGAAATATACACTAATTTCAATATTGCATTTTACAAATGGAAGAGGTCTTGGTTGAGGAATAATCTGATTTTATGTTGTTGTTGCTAAGCCACAGTGGAGAATAAGGTAACCCAGTCGAAAGAACAATGTCAGTGTGGTAAATGAATTTTAGAACCGTGACATACCAACTAGAGAATGTCACCGTGTTAGCTCTCTATCTCCTGGAACTGTATCACAGTTATTTTTCTTCTTCCTTTGAACTCCTACAACCTTTCCCTGTTATCATTGTGTGGTTAGCTCTCTTGCCCTTATCTTTCTGATTAAAGGATAGAAAGACATTGTCTTGGGCTTTCTTTCTTTAAAAAAATTTTTTTAATTGAGGTATTACCGACAGACATTATATTGGTTTGGCCTGTTCTATGTCTATCTTTGCTAGCCCTTTGTCTTATAGATAGTAACTATCTAATCTATATTTGTTAACTGGCTGATTTCCTCAAATCTACCACCTACAGCTTTGTCATCATCTTAGTGGTCACTTGGTAAACACTTGAGTGTATCACATGTTAACCACTGACATTTTAGAGACAAAGAGAGGGTTCCAGTGATTTTAGCTTTCAATTACCTCTTGTTTCCTTCTAGGGAGGGTTTCAGCCTTCAGGTTTGTGTCCCTCAGCACCTAATACAGAGCCGTTTCCAGAACGGGGCTTTGTGTGAAGTTTGTTGAATTCAACTGTGGATTCTGTTGTCATGAGGATCTCTAATGCAACCTTGCAGATACTTTTACAAAAGCTTAATGGCCTGCAGACAATTTTTAACTGCCATACTTTTCGCCAATCCCTAAGTCAAAATCTAGTGGTACTATATCTGGTGGCAGCGAATAACCGTAGTAAAAAAGTATGGCACCACCTATATTGAATGTGATTTAAGTTTCATTTAAATTCTTTCTTGCCCTGATCCTCTTGGCTCTGTCCTTGATTTCTTTTCGTGTTTCATCCATGGATCTGTATTCATTTATTTGGCAGGTATAGTCTGCCATTGCCTCCCACTCCCCATCCCTTTGGAAACCGTTCTTACTTTGTGTCACCGCGCTAGCTGATGATGACTCTGTTTTCTGGCTTCACAGGAGACTTACGCCCTTTTCGTGAAATGAGCTGTCTTTGATTACAGCTTGTCAGTGTGCTTTGACTGCTAACACCGATTCCCAGCAGTCAACAACTTTGTCATGTTGTGCAAGATGAGGTTTCGATGTGTCATTTTAATAGACTAAATGGCTATTCTCAGGGAAGTCAAATTCCCATGGGAATCATTGTCAAGGATGCTTTCAAAATGAAGAAAATTTGTAATGATTTAGAGATTTCACTGGGGAGGCATCCGGTGACTGTATTTACTAAAATTGCCAATGTTTTAGCTGAATTTTATATTCTGAAAACTTGCTTGCCTTTACTTAGGCAAAACATGATTTACAGTAATTAAACTTTATTTTTATTTTTGTTTTTGACAGAAAATATGTGCTCTTTCTTCACATTTCCATGTGTGATCCTAACTAAAGTCACAGCTGGGACAGGGCATACGGATACCCTGTTCGGGCTAGCCATGTGGCGCTCCCACACACTACTCTTATTTACCTGTATGTTATAGTGGTGAGACGGGCAGGCTCTGGAACCAGACCGTGTGGCTCCAAATCCCACCGCTGCCATTTCCTGACTCTGTGACTCTTAGTGTTACTTCAGTGATCCGTGCCTTGGTTTTTCATCTATGAAGTCAGGTAGCATCTTTATATATAGGGTTGTTGAGTGAGAGTTGATATACCTCTACAGTATGTGTACACTACGGTGCATACCCTACATTTACATCTCAGTAAATATTCTTTGCTATTCTTATGCTGTTATTTTTCATCCATTGTAGTTGTTAATGTCCCACATTAATTTGGAGCTATCCCTCAGGTGGAAAGGATGCAGAAGTAACCAAAGACCACTGTCTTTACTGACCCAGCAGTTAATTTCTTACTCCAGCTTTGCATATTCTAATTAACAGAATGAAAGCCCCTCAGTGAACGGTACCACCTCTCCTAGGGTGGCAGTGTGTCAGCCCTCTGTGATTGCCTAAGCAGGGTCCTGAGAGTCTGATGATTTTTCCTCTCCCTGCAGTTCCTGTATAAGAGAAGTCTCCTAAATAAAGTTTTTAATGCTTATTTAAATTTCCAGTGGTAGTATTTTGCTTACCTGAACAAACTTCTAGCTAGGCCATCCTTAATTGCCCCAGACTTTATACATTGCCTGAAACTCAATTGCCAGGATCTCAAACTCTGCTTCAGAGGGATGTAGGGCCTGGAGGCGTCTGGGTATCTCTATTGGCCCACTAACCATACACATGTTAACAGAGAGCAGTTAGTTCAAGAAGGCCTTAATCTCTGTGTGGACTTGTTTTATAGGCACTGGCTATTTCAGATCAAGAAATACTCTTCCCCTTAAGAGTAACTTGGTTCATTTCAGAGAAGGTCTTTATTTGCCACAAATTCTGGCCCTAGCAATAAATTCATTTTAGGGCTATTTGTGGTATATGCCTCAGTCTTAGGCCTCGGTTCGAAGTAATGCTGCCCATCCTACTTCTATGTTTTAGCTAAACAACTACATAGTGAATCTTCATCTCTGCTGTAATTCCCACCCATGTCATGAATGTCTAGAGCTAAGTCTTGCTGGCACATGACATTAATTATTTGTGTCCCTTCGACAGGATACAGAGGGACATATCCTGTTAAAGGGACCTTACTTTGCCACGTCCTCCATCTGTCTTTTCCAGGGCTTGCTTTAGCCCTCCTGGCTTGCTTGGTTGGTTTGTCGGTTTGTCTTTCCCGAGCCCTAGTGCCACACTAGGCAAATGATAGGCCCTCCATAAATGCTTGTAGAACATAACTGTTGGATCTGCCAGCAGCGGGAGTCTGTTAATTTCCCATGTCTGTGCATTTAGCTGTGACCGCTGTCCTGGTGCCCGGCATACATACTTCTCAGTGTTCTATGACCTTATATAAGTGTCAAGCACTGTGCTTATCACCTAATATTCAGCATCTCATTTTATCCTCACGAACCCCTAAATTATAGGTGCTTTTGTTATTATCTCCATTTTACAGATGAGAAAACTGTAACAGGGTGCAGCCAAGAGGGGGACCCCAAATAGGGATTTGTAATGGGGTCCAGAAGAGCTTGGAGCTGATTGGCTCCACATCACAGGGCCACACCTGCCTGGAGTGCTGGCCGCTGTGGCCAGCTGTGGGAGGAGCCGGCCTGCTGAGGAAGAGTTAAACCCAAGCGCGGCAGCCTTTAGGCGTCTCTTTGGAAGACTGATTCACAGACTTCTACTTCTTTCCTGAGACATGGTACCCCAGACTGGGCAGAGGGAGAAGGAAGGACTGTGTGCATCTGTGGGTATCCTAAAGAACTTTAGTCTGTATAACTTTTAAATAAATCATAATTCCTTTCCTTTTCACCCATCTCTGGCATTGAGAGATGTCTTTCCTCTGGCGATGGGCAAAGAGAACCTAGTATGAGGGAGGAACCCCCCGGAGAAAAAGTGGGGGTCTGTTCTGTAACAAAACTGAGACCCAGGGAGATTAACTAATTTACCTATTGTCAGTCAGGCCAAGTACCTGTCGAGAAATAGGATTTAAATGGCAGTCTTTCTGACTGCAGAGCCAGAGATCATAACTGATACTGTGTGGCCTGTATTCCACACCAGCCAGAAGAGAGACTGTCACTACAAAGCAGCTGTCCCACAGGTAGAGACAATATTTCATGCAGCTGTGCTAAATTCCCACCACACTTGATCCCCCTGCCCAGAGCTATTCTTGGTCAGATGCTATTGAACTTGAGGCTAGTATTCTTATGCACTGCTTGGGTTGGGGAGGGCTTTGTTCTATGGATGCTCAAGGACTAAACAAGTACATGGGATGGAAACTCCAGCTGCTGAACTGATTCAGATCTGCATTTCTTTAGGAAAAAGGAGAGACCTAGAGGTGTAACAGAGCTGTAGCCCATCTCATATCTCCAAGGCATCCACCCTTCCTGTGGTAGGTAGACAGGAAGATTCCAATTGCAAGTACCTACTGCTGGTTGCCTGAGGGCTTTCTCTGGCTCCTGAAGCCAGC
>PVKM010012944.1:0-30932 GCA_004027735.1 Carollia perspicillata | reverse complement strand
GTTGGAGCGTTGTCCACAGCGCCAGGTTGCGCCTCTGGTCAGGGCGCATGCAAGAGTCAACCAGCGAGTGCATGGGTGGGGAGAACGACTGCCGATGTTTCTCTCTCTTTCTGTTACTTCCTCTCTCTAAAACCAATGGATAAAAATGTTACAAAAGACAATAGAAACTGAGCATGAAGGCAAGTGAAAGATCTTGTTCAAGGGAAAATTCTACGCCAGCTATCTCGCAGCTCTGTGAAAGACCTTTTGAAACGTGGGAGCCGAAGCAGGAGCAGAAGCCATTCTCTCAGCTTTCTCTCTCTTTTCCCATCACGTTTTATAAAACTGCAGTTTTATTGCTAGATAATATGGTAAAAAGATTCATTGTAAGGGTTACCTAACAACGTTGGTGGTGTTGATGAATTGTTGCAATTAATACATTCCCTTAATTAGTCCGATACCCAGAAGATGCACCTGGCAGGTCATTTTAATACTACAATTGATTTATAGCTGCTAGAAATGATTTTACCAGCTATCTTCAGAGAGTACAATTAGAGTGGATTTCATTTTTTTATGCATTTTCACTGAGGAATAAACATAAAAGGTCTATGTAATTCAGAACAAAGCAGCCATAATGTACTAATGGTTTATGGATTTTATTAATATTCAGCTAACATTAGAGGCAATTTTAGGGGAGAACAACCTATTTTCTTTATGAAGTATTCAGTTTTTTAGTATCTGAATGCTTTGTTAAAAAATCAACCTTGATATTTTTTAATGAGTTGCTTCTGTTTCTTATAGGAAAAATATTATAAGTTACAACATAAAAAAGAAAATAAAAATTTAATTGCTATATATTAATTGCATGCAGATGCATTTATATACTGTATATTTAGTATACCTGTAAATTTAAAAATAAGTCATTAGGCATTCATGTGATTTAAATAGTGCTTCCATTAATATAATTGAGCTAATGAATGAACTCTATTAGTAGTGGAGGGAGTTGTACTTCGTGGTTGAACAGGTAACAGAATATTTTAAAAAGCTGATTACATATCTGGCTTTTAATTCCCTGTTTATCTCAGATATTAATTTTACTAATTGGGAATCTTTGTCCTTCTCTCTCATCATCCATAACATGGGACCAATTTACTTGTTTAGTTTACAATAGTAGGACAATGAGAAATCAGTTCCACAGATTAAGCCAATAGACTTATGAAAAGTATTAATATTTAAATACACCATTCCTATGACTAAAATGAACTCCACCTACAAAATGTCTTTATCAAAGGGTCAGTGAACCCCTGTTAGTTCAAGAAAAATTTACATGTAAAAATCCAAAATTTATTTAAAATGTATCCTCTGACTATTTAGCAAGACCTACTACATGTAAGGTACTCAGCTTAGAAGTGCTGTGGATTCAAGAGGGAAAAAGCAAGAGGTTTCTGTCAACATGGAATTGTAAGAAGAGCAGGAGGACCCACAAACACAAAATTGTAAGCTGTTCAGTTCCATGAAGGGAATGCCTAGGGCCCTGAGTAAGGGTATGGCAGGGAGAACTGGTTGCGGCTGCATATTTGTGTTACTGGTTCTGAACTGGCAACTGACAGCCTGGTCTAAACTGCGTAGAAATGTGTCACGTCACGGCATCTATAATGTCTCATGGTAATATATCTCCTTTAACAACCATAAAGATTCTCTGACTCCCATGGGTAGGTGAGTTTCACTTTTCGTTTGGTTTGTTTTTTAGTAGTTGGTAATAGATTTGCAAAATCATTCAGTCTCATCCAAATTTCCTTCCTACGAATGTTATACATTACAAAGCAGCCAGTTAACAGTTAGCAACAGAGTTCAGGATCAGGTATTCTAATGCTTTGAAAGCTAATCATCCACATAGGGTATAATTTATCAACTCTTTTTTTTTAATTGTTCAAGTACAGTTGTCTCCACTCTCCCCCCCATCCCACCCATCCCCACCTCCCACCCTTGATCCTACCCCACTTTGGCTTTGTCCATGTGTCCTTTATACATGTTCCTTGATGATCCTTCCTCTTTTTCTCCATTATCCCCTTAAACTTCCCCTCTTCTCTGGTCACTGTTAGTGTGTTCTTTATTTCAATGTCTCTGGTTATATTTTGCTTGCTTGTTTGTTTTGTTAATTAGGTTCTACATATAGGTGAAATCATATGGTATTTGTCTTTCACTACTTGGCTCATTTCACTTAGCATAATGCTCTCCAGTTCCATCCATGCTGCCGCAAAGGGTAGGAGCTCCTTCTTCCTTTCTGCTGCGTAGTATTCCATTGTATAAGTGTACCACAGTTCTTTTTTTATCCACTCATTTACTGATGGGCACTTAGGTTGCTTCCAGGACTTGGCTATTGTAAATTGTGTTGCTATGAACTCTTACAACATACATTTTTAAAATAAACTTTCTCAGGCAACACCATTCTGGATAACTGAGGATTAATTGAAATTAGTCTTAATTAATTTGTCTTGAGTCATTAAGGCAAGAAGATCTCTCAAAAACATGTTAAGGCCTTTGATTCTATATCTTTCCTGTAAAACTACAAGTTAGGGGGAAAAAAATCTGTGCTTGGTTACCAGTCAATTCAGCTACCTACAAGGTTCTGAGACTTCCTGGGGAATGTCCTAATTATATGATGACTTCCATCCACTAAGTTAGAGGGTCACAGGAATTTGGATTCTTGCAGATATTAGAAGCAAAGACATTTTCCTTGCTAACATTCTGGCATGGCAGACCGAGGGTTAAAGTATGATGCCTGTTGGCTACCAGAGCCTGCTCACCCCTTTACCGCCACTTCTGCTGTTATACTGAAGGAGTCAGCTACCATTTCCTAAATTACAGGATTGGGACTTCAAGAGGTCATTTTGCCCATCCCCCTGCTCCTGGGCAGGACAGTACTTAATTATCTTTGCTCACAGAGAGCTCTCACTGAAAGCAATTGAGGCATAGATGTGATCGTTTGCCTCGGGGGAACATGATGCTATGTAGATAGATTGTTTTTTGTTTATTTCTGTTTTAGGGGAGTGAACATTTAAAAGTGAAATTCTCTCCCCCTTTATTTTGTTCCCAACATGGTCTAAATTATATTCTGCTCTGGTTCTCATGCTGCAGGAGGTTTTCAGGGCTGAACAGGATCACTGACAGCCATCTGTGCCTGGCCCCAGGCACGGACTCTCCTAGGATATGTGTACACTCACCTGTCGGCACCACAGGTTTAGCCTGCTAATATCATTTGAACACTTTGCATTGAAAGAAATAGGAATAAAGAGGTAGTTTTGTGTCCTGTGGGAGAGTCATTATCCGTACAACTTACCGGGCAGCTCCTCCTTTCCATCTTCTTCACTGCCGGCGGTCGCAGCCACTCATGTGACATTACATTATTTTTTACTTTTTAAATATAGTCAAACTTGTAATTTAAATGCTGAAGAGTTAGTTGTCTCATTCTTTTTCTCCTTATTCGCACTAATACACTTATGAAAACACAGGAAATATTGAAAATCAAAATACAAAATCAATCTGTGGCTTGTAAATAATGTTTAAGTAAGAAACAGTCATGTCTCAATCACATAAAAGAGAACGGGTAGGTTCTTTCTTCTTTCAGGTGGGCCCCCTCACACAGAAGCCTGGAGTCCATACCCAGCAGGTGACGAGGGTCATCTCACTCCTGGGAGGTGGCTTGTGGGTGCTGGACAGAGACCATGGCTTGCGGACCAGCAGCATCTCCATCCCCTGGGAACTTGTGAGAAATGAGGGATCTCTGATCTTACCTAGGCCTGTTCAGTCAGAATCTGCATTTAAACAAGATCTACAGGTGATTTGTGTACTCATCAGTTTAGACAGCACTGTTTAAAACTTTGAGATCGTTTGCCAATATGCAGCATTAAGAAATAAACATGGTAGGAGAGAAGATTATAATGTTGAGGGTGAGAATTGTAACTAAGTTTGATGGTATTCTGTTTCAGTTCATGCTCAGAGTTTTTGTTTGGAAACCTGAAAAAAAGATGTCTTTTTTCCCCTCTTGATCCACATTAGAGTTGCACAGAACAACAAAATGGCCTTTCAGTCTTCTTTTTATAGTACTAAGATACTTAGTAATTAATTTCAACATATTAAATAACCTGAGACATGATGTTTTACTTTAATTTGACAGACACTATTGAGCAACAAATATCATTTACTGATTCCATCTTAACTTCCTTTCCATCTATTCTGTCTGAATGACTGTTGTAAGTACATGTAAAAATTAGAACATAGAAAATAATCTCAACTATTTAAAAATAAAACTATAACATTATATTAAGAAAAATACAATTGCTAATGGTTTTCATTGTTATAAATACTGTATGAATTCTTGCTTACTTCATTTTCTGTATATCCCAATATTGCTATAACATGTATACCTTACTTTTTTAGCAAGAAAATTATATTACTTCAGCTTAATTCATGCAGTTTGTTCATATAGGAGGATGAAACTACATAAAAACTGCATAAAATATTCTCCATACATTTCTATATTTTTAGTTTTCTGTATTAAATATGTATTTCTTTTATAGGGGTTGTTACACACATTTCAATTCATGTCCAATATGCAGTTTTTTTTTAATGTGTGAATGAATGAATGGCTGTAGAATTTATCCCTTCACAACTAGTGTGAACTGTGAGGTATTTGCATTATAAATTACGAGATGGTGTGATTTATAAGGGTTGGGTTATAGGGACTACAAATTACATTGGTGATGGAAAAGTGGAGTCTTCCCAAACATCATGGCACTTTTGTGAATGAATGATTAAAACAGCATGTCGCTAACCTTTCTCAAAACTTAGAAACATACTGTTTTTATATAGTTCCTCAAAAAGTGATTTACATTTAAATTAATTAGCACGTGATTTTAAGTGTTAATGATAAAATAATTAAATTTTGGCTGGATGGGGCATCTCTAAATTCAGAGCTTTAAATATATCTATATACACATATTGCTGTGGAGACCTGTATTCAATGTATTCTTAATGGGAACATGAAAATTAAGTACAGACAAGAAGTTTAGGTTGTTTGGGGTAGAGTGAGTTCAGGTTCCTGTCTGACTCTTGATGAGGGACCCTCCAGGCCTGGGTTTGGGAAGTACAGTCTGAAAACCATGGAATCACAAAGATTTGAGTTACTGGGTTAAAGTAGAAGTTTTTCACCCCAGGGTACAACGTGGACAACTGAACTATCGTGATTATTTAGTATATTACATCCAACAACTTTTGTGGTCTTCTCTGCAGCAGTAAAAGTCAGTTCCTCATATTACCAGTGAAGAAGAAAGTTAGAGATATTCCATGGGCTACCCATGATGACGTTATGACCTGTGACTTCACTGAAGGACAAAGCCAGGTTTTGACCCCACCTCAAAAGAAGGCAAACTTCAAGTACTTTCAGTGTAAGACAGTAAACAAAAATATTTGACAAATTAGCAGTAATTGTGTGGTGTCCAAGAGTTCACGCTCTTGACTAAGACTCCCTGAGTTGCAAGTCCTGCCTCTGCCACTTTGTAAGTCAATGACCTTAGGAATGTCATTGAGATTCTCTGTGTTCTCATTTCCTTGCTCATAAAGTGTGGGTATCATAATGTCTGTCTTATAGCTTAGTTTGGAGATTAAATGAGTTAATATAAGAACAGTACTTAGCATGAGGCCTGATAAAAATAAGTACTCAACAAAGTAGGCTATTTAGGATTTTTAGTGTAAACCAAGAACAGAGTAGACATTTTTTAGATACTATTTATATTTAATACATACCACAAAGCAAAAATGTATATTTTTTAAATTTCAATTTTGTTTAAGAAGAAAAGAAGTACTCTGTGAGTAAGAATAAGTCATGGATCTGGAATTTTTTCTCAAGTCTAACTCCAAGGCCAATGCTTCTATTATTATTATTTTTAAAATCAAAATAATTTTTTAAACACGACAAATTTCACTGAATTGGTTTCTCAAATTAGCTGTGAGTAACAATAATCTTCGGATATATTTAATGTTAGCATTCTGGTGATTTGAAAGTAGATTTATTTTTATAATAGTCCCATAAGATGTGGAATAGACAGATATTGTGATTCCCAGTAACACAAAACATCATTAAAATTATGTTTATACAGAAAATGCCAGCAGCAATATTCATATAAAACAGATCAAAATAAGTGAGAATGTAAGCCTCAATGTAGAATGTGTTCTATCTCCATGGCAATCGATTCTGCTACTTTGTATTTAATAGCTGGTATAGATTTTCATGTTTTCAGTTACTTCCCTCCTGGTGCATTACATAAAATACCTAGTGGTGTTTAGAATAACATCTCACATAATTGGTATCATGTAATATCATTGAAACTGATCATTATTTCCTTGTGATGGTAAAAGCACCAGAATATCCTCCATGGAGTTCACTTCTGCAAAGCATCAATTTCCCATCACTTTTGTATTTAAACATGGATGGAAGAAAGTTCAGAAGGTAGTATGTATTCTTATGACCAGCAGTGAGGAAATTGAAATAAAATTTTGAAAACTTAATGTGGCTGGAAATGGCAAAATGCACCCTACTAAATTAGCAAGTTGTCAACTTAAAAATAATGCCATAGAACCATGAATCTCCACTGAGTGACTGTTAGATGATCTATTTTGAAACAAGTCAATGAACTGAGTCTAGTTCCAACTGACTAATCACAGACCCAACAAAAATGAAGTCTTATTCCTGTCTTCTGATACTTGCTACTACTTAGCAAAGTGGACCAAACTTTAATAGAGAAAACAACTGGGCTACTCTTTCCCCAAAGAAGTTGTCCTTTTCGTTTGGGATTGAGGCATGTTTCCTTTATTGCAAAGGGCAGTTCATATTGAGGCTGTCATTTATATTGATGTTCTTTTTCCAAAATGACACCTCCATGTAATTTTTTTCTGCAGAAAAATTGGACTTCAGTGTTCAGGGTCATTGGTAAGAGATCTTTCACTGATTCAAAATTCATTTAAAATTTTTAGGAAGAAGAAGGGAAAAAAAAGCAGAACAAAAACTCCCCTGGAGAAGTAATTTGTACCTTATTTGGAAAATCCAGTGTATGTTAAATGAGCTCACCAAATAGAAAACAAGTTTTCCCTTTGAGAATTTACTAACAACACATGAGAATTTCTTTCTTAGGATTTTGTGAAAACTTACAATTATCATAGGACTGAGTGCAGTTTGTTTGCTCCCCACAAAAGCAGAGATGATTTTTATTGACCAGTCTTTGATCCGAGAGATTAAAGAAAGTCCTGCATGAGCAGCGAGAAGGATAACACACGGGGGTCAATAGGCTTTACTGCTATTGGAAATGAAAGTGAATCATTCCATTGGGAGATGGGGGTAATTTAGGATTCTTACAGGGAACTCAAGACTTTCTTTTTTTCTCCTGTTTTTGGAAAAAAATATTCAACTTATGAATAGATTTCTCCATGACTTAATACCATGGCCACATGCGAGGTCATCTAGAGGGCACTAAATTCACCACTGTAATTCTGCACAATGCTTTTGTAGCCCAAATGGCCTGGCTGTCACATTCGCACACCCTTGATTGAAATGCCTCTAGTAGACTTTTGGAATGCAGTCTGAAGGCTTAGTGACTCAATATTTTCACAGTGAATACATTTCCGGTCTCATAGAAAGTTGCCACTAACCATTGCAGAGGTTATGCGTCTTTCAGTTTTCCTCTGAAATACTGTGACTGGAGCAAAATTCAAGTGAAGCTGAGCTTTGAGAGAACAGGATGTCATAAACACACACCGCCATTGTTTGCCATGATAATGTGGCCTGTTCAAGTCAAAACCATCCAACCTACCATCTTGCAACTGGTAGTCTATAAAATAGTTACCCTTTTTCTTATTGTCATAAATGGAAATGTAATTTTTTCCTCTCTTTTTACTATGAGCCAGGGAATAAGGATTGGAAGTATAACATCCTGTATGATTGTGACCAGGTCTAACCCTGCAATACCATTGTTTATAGAATATTCACCAGCTGTACTGAGGCCTCACACAATGACCCTGTTATGCTTCTTCATTTCTTTGAAAGATTGCCCAAGAAATTTCATTGAATTGTCCTGTTGTATTTCTCTTCCAAATTGCAACAGACATATTTAAGTCTCGGGGCAATTTATTTTAACTTTTGAGGGATTCTTTTAAGAGAGTTTTTATTTACAAATTTAAAATGTCATTGTTCTACTGTACTTAGAGTCCTCCATCTGTTTTCATTCTGTGAAACCTGTAGTGGAGTGTTTGAACATTATTAAGTTTAATTCCTGCCAAGTGGGAATTTTGCACTCTTTTCAGCAGAAGGTATAACCCTTAAATACAACTTTTCTCATTATGTAATGAAAATATGTGACTTCAGAGATAATAAAAGCTATGATTTTAAAAGACAAAAGATGCAAATTTCATTGTTCTTTATAAACCCTTTGGCTATAAGACAGGCCTCTCAGAGTGAATGTCAGTAATTTGCCTCCTGGAGCTATCCTGTCCTGCTCTGGTCCTATTGGTTTCTAAAACTGGTTTACAACTGGTATTACATTGACAGACTTAAATGTTTTGATTAAAACTCCTGTTTCCTCTCATCTCAAGGCAACCGCCCATGCTGCTTTCCTTAGGAAGAGTACACAACTAGATTCTAAATGTCATTCATGTCTATCCCTTATCAAACTAGTCCATTTCAATTTAAAGTTGTGATTAATACTGAGCATAATTCTCTTCTTCTTGGGGGAACATGACATTTGTTAAGAGTCACAGGAATATACTGCTGTGAGTTTACATGGAAGGGGTATGACCCCTCCACCCTTTTCTAGCACACACTTTCATGTTTTTCTAGATTCTCCTGATACCATTCAGTAAATTGCTGTTGGCCATACCAAATGTTGTTCAAGTGGCTAGAAATAGTGCATACTTTTCAAAGTGTTCACTTTGGTTATTAGTAAAAGTCTTTGCACTGACAAAGTTTACTCTAAGTGTTATTAATACATTAAATTTTGACCAATGTCTTATAATTAAAGTGAATAAAAATAATAAACGATTTAGGAGACAAATTTTTTCGATATTAAACATTGACTTATCATTGACCTAAGGCAAATCAATCCATCTGAATCAGGTATATGTAATTTAGGAAGAATCTGTTGCTTTGACGAGAGACCTGAGTAATATATTTTACTAAAAGTTGCAAAGATTTCTCATTCTTAAACTGGGAAACTTCTGATCACTCTGCATCATTAGGGTGGAAAAATGGTGTTGTTAGGTGAGGCTCAAGTATCTAGTACTGCTATCTAGCTATGTGACCTGGGCTCAGATCAATCGTTGATGGATGCTCGATTTGTGTGCCAAGGCATAGTATGGAGTTGATCTCGGTGTTATAGATCCTGTTGAATTCCTGGGTGCTAAAGTATTGTACTTAAAATGAAATTATAACAATAATAATAGCAAATATTTATTGAGTCCTTATTGTGTAACAAAGTGTAATTCACCTGCATCATGTCATTTGTTCATTAAGATAAACATGGACTGAATTCACATGTTGTATTTTCCCAAACTTCCTATGTTGAAATTCAATCTCTAATGGGATGATATTCAGAGGTGAGGCTTTTGGGAGATAATTAGGTCATGGAGGTGGAGCCCTCATGAATGGATTATTAGTCCCCTTATATGAAGAGTCAAGAAGCCACTTTACCCAATAACCACATTTGAGGATACAAGGAAAAGTCGGCATTCTGCAACCCAGAAGAAGACCCTCACCAGAACTTAGTCTTGCTGGTACCTTGAACATGAATTTCTAGTCTCCAGAATGATGAGAAATAAATGTTTGTTGTTTAAGACATTCAGACTATGGTTATTTGTAGTAGCCTGAATTGATTAAAACAGGTATTAATATCATCCTCTTTTTATGGTTGAGGAAATCATAAAATACTAAGCACATTTCGAAATGGGATTCAAATTCTAGTTTATTTGCTAATACATTCCAATCTAAAAACCATTCTGCCATGATTTTCCCATAGTCCACAATCGCATATAATCTACATTAATTTCTCAACACTACATTTTTGTCAACAAATTGCTTGGTGGTGCTGTTTGCCAGCCAACTACTCTTTCTCTGAGCCTTGCTGCTTTGGGCAAGTGTTTGGGCAACTGTGACAACTTTATTCAATTTTGCAATTGATATATAGAAGTGAGTGTAAATTAGAAAAGGGCTATGCTTGTGAAATATAAACTATTAAACAATTGTGAAAAAGATGAAAATAATTAAGTGGTGAAAATAGTGAATCTTAAGCTTTATTTGGAAGCTCATTGTATTTAAATGGGCTGAGCATGAGTTTGTTGAGAAAACAAATAACATTATAGAACATGTCTAAAATGTTGGAAACATAGCAGCAAAGGCAGCTTCTAAAGTTGTCTTTAGAAGACATTTATAGTTTGTATATTTTAAAAAACCTGTTATATTGTACAAGTCATTTTATGTTACATGCTATATGTCTCTCATTTTTCAGATACTAGCTATGTATAAAATATAAGAGTAAGAGACTGGGTATTTATTTAAACTTTAGTGAAGAGTAACTTATATCCTCCTTCCCCCACTCCCAACAAAACAAAACAAAACAAATGGACTACAAAACAACACCCGATTGCTTTATCAAACCTAGTGAAGAAACTGAAAGCATAATAGAATATTTTTCAGATAAAGATTGCTGAAGATCTGTTTTCCACTAGTTTTCCCTTACAAGCTCATTCTTTCCCAGGTCCTATAGTGGAGAAGATTTTGGCCCTTAAAACACAGAGACCTAGGTTTAAATCCTTACTTCATAGCTGTTAAGCTATCAATATCAAGTGATCCCAAGCCACTTAATCTCTTACCTCAATTACCTTGGTTTGAAATAAGACTAATGCTACTTGCCTAACAGAGCCATTATCAAGATGAAATGAAATAAGGTATGAATGTGCTTATCATACAGTTTTTGGTACTTAATAAATATCAATTGTTTTCATTATTTTTGTTATGAAATACTGGGATAGTGAAACAGGGTACTGGGTGAGAGGTCTCCAAAGTCTCCAACAGTCCATGGTTTGGGGGAGGGGAAGCAGATGATACGGCAATTAAGATACTTTGCGTTACAATGGGAAGTGATAGCCATTTCTTCCCTGAAGGGAAGCCGTGCTGCCACCTGGGTAAAGGCCTCTGTGGTATTCAGGGTGTATAGTGTGAGTATGAAGTCATGCAGGAAGCCCCAGGCCAGAATTTAAAATTAGGGTAGACAGCCAGGAGGGATGCATGTGGTTTAAAAGGGTGGGTGTAGAGAGGCCCCCACTGGCCCACCATGAGTAAGGAGGTGAGTTAGGAGGTGCCGCGAGGTTTGGGATTAAGAGCTGGAGGAAGAAAGAGGAAGAGGAGACCATCTGGGAAAACTGCCAGATGGGAGAACATGGGAGAACATGGCTGTACGGCTGATGGAATTGTGGGGACTTACCCAGCCAAGCACTGATTAATGGGAGATGCCTGGAATGCTGAACTGTGATTGAGGATGCTGAGCCTTGGACTCCTGTTTTTCTGTAAGACAGTACCTCTGACTGGCGTATTCTGAAACTGGCCTGGTTTGGCAAAAGGAGACAGGACTGAGTGTTTTGGGGTACTTTTGAAAGGAGTAGAAATTAATGTCAGAATTCCATACTTATTCTAAATCCGTATAAGTTTTATTTAAAATTTTTTTAAAAAATTTTATTTATTTATTTTTGGATTGAGAGGAAGGGAAGGAAAAAGAGAGGGAAACATCAATGTGTGGTTGCCTCTTGTGCATCCCCTACTGGGGACCTGGTCCATAACATAGGCATGTGCCCTGACCTGGAATCAAACTGGCAATCCTTTGCTTTCCCAGGCCTGCTTTCAGTCCACTGAACTACACCAGCCAGGGCTAAATCTGTATATGTTTTAAATAAACAATTCCTTTGCTTTTTACCAAACTCTTACATTGGAAATCACACTTCTTGGTGGCAGGCAATCAAATCCCACAGCTGTTCCAGAACAGCATAGGCAGAGTTTCTGTAACAATAGGACAAGGTCTTTGTCATAATAATGGAGATTACTGGGTCTGTGGGCATGGTTTCACTTCTAAAGACTCCCAGAAACCATTAAGTGAAAGAAGCAATAATTCTTCTCTGGCCACTGAAAGTGCAAGGGGAAAAGAACTGGTTCTGTACCTTTTTTATAATACAAAGCCAGCCTTGCATCTTGGTTATTGATGAGAATGGTGTTATCTATTTTAGAGGACTCTAGCTCAATTCCAATTGTTTGGTTTCTTTTGCAACTCCATAGTTAAGTGCTATGATCATTTATAGAACATTTATGGTGCTTTGAAGATTTGCTTACTCCCTACCTATGTTTACTCTATTGAAAACGAACACTCTACAGCATTAGAAGCAAAACGGCAATTATATGACTTGATTCATTTTCCTCAGGGGTTCTTCTACGGATCAAAAACTTCAGCCTTGATCTTAGTGTGTGCATCTACCATCTCTGTCATGTTATGGTTTAAATCCACAATTATTTTTCAAGCTAGGTATTCCTTAACTTTGGTATTTTACAAAGCAAAAGGAAAAATAAATTGCAATGGTGGCATTTCCAAGAAAAGCAGGGACATTTTGATGTGAACATGAAAACTTTTGCTTTTCAGAAAATTCAGGCCGATTCCTGAATGTTATCACATTAAGGAAATATTTCTTGTTGCTTCTCTGAAATAAACAACATGAAGAATAAAGAACAGTTCCATAGTAAATTGATTTCTTTTTAAAGCTTTTATTCTTTTTTCTCTCTACTTCACAGTATTTGCTCTTACAATTATTGTTTGAGTACTGAAGATACACATATAACATCTTAATTTTACATTACAAATACAAAAATAAACAACTACATAGAATTTTGTATTTTCTAAGCTTCTCTATAGTTCAGTACAAGTAGGAATCATGTAGGTGATACTCCTCAACTTTTATAATCATTGAGAAAACAAAGTACTTTTCAGGGAAAATGTGTACTTTTATAAAATAAGACCCCAAGATATGCAGAGCTTCTTCAGAGTTCGACTTTGATTGTGGAATTTATTTGGAGGATCCCGGGAGTACATTATGCTTATTTTTATCTGCTCTGAATGATGAAAGACTAAGTTAAATCTTCTTGTGATTAAACTTCAGTTTGTAGATATAATATCATCTTGTTAATAATAAAACTCTATGATATCAGTTTTACCTGATTAACATCTGTGAAATGGGAGTATCATTAAATAAAATTCTTATAAGCATTTGTGGTAAGAAAAATTGCTTTAAGCTCATGGAGACTCAAGTTCTTCTATATTGAATGTGATGCAGCTCTCATACTAAATACCTACAGTTAGCACAGACTTCAAATTGAGGGCTGTCTTCCACATGACTTTAGATACCAGTCTCAAACTCTGGGTTGTCCAGAATACCTGTGTTTCTGACCAACTGGCTACAAAATCAGTGGTTGCCCCTAGGTGCCCATCAGTAAATGAATGGATCAAAAAAACTATGGTACATTTACACAATGGAATTCTATGCAGCAGAAAGAAAGAAGGAGCTCCTACCCTTTGCAACATCATGGATGGAACTGGAAAGTATTATGCTAAGCAAAATAAGCCAGGCGTTGAAAGACAAATATCATATGATCTCACTTTTAACAGGAACCTAAACAACAAAATGAACAAACAAGCAAAATATAACCAAAGACACTGAAATAGAGAACAGGCTGACAGTGACCAGAGGGGAGAGGAGAGGGAATTTCAGGGGAAAAAGGGAAGGGTTTACAGGAACAAGTATAAAGGACACATGGACAAAAACAAGGGGGCACTGGAAATAGGAGGTAGGTGGGTAGTGCTGGGGGTGGGCTGGGATGGGAATAAAAGACAGAAAAGTGTACTTGAACAACAATTAAAATAAAATAAAATAAAATAATAAAAAATAAGTAAAACCAGTGGTTACCACTACACTTCAAATTCAGTAGTTCACTAGAAGAACTCATGAGACTCAGGAAAGTACTAGCTTATGATTATATTTTTATTATAAAAGATGGCTATCAGGAGCAAACAAAGACTTGTAGGGCCATGTCTGGGAAAGTCATGTTTTTCATGTCAATACATATTGTTCTATAATGTGATGTTAATAGCAACACAATGTTTCTTTACTTGGGTGACATATTTATGCAAACTACTGTTTTTGAAAATTTATCTTTAATCTGTTTTTTTGCTTCATTGATTATTTTTGTATTTAAAATGTACATATTTCTGGCTATTCCTTATGGTTAAATTCTTACAATGGAATTACTAGGTGAAATCATATAAACACTTTTAGGGCTTTTGATGCATGAATTTCTTCCAAGAAATACACAAATTTGCCATGTCAGTAACTGGTTTAGTTTCTGATTCCGTACACCTTCATTTTATAAAGCAATGCAACTTTAAAAGGTAAAAATCATGCCCTGTAGCTTTATACTTAGTATCTTTAATGAGATTAGTATATTTTTCACTTACTTATTGACTTGTATACTTCTGTTTAGTATACACTGAATAGGTATATTTTTCATAAAGCTTTTCTTGATTCACTGGGTAAAAGTTTTTCATCCTCTCCTGAACTTTCAGAGTATTTTATCTTTGCTTAATGGAGTTATTTTCACCTTTGTTTTATAGCATTGCATGTGAATGGCCTAGCTCCTCATAGCAGTGAGGTCAGAGTATGTTTCTTTTCCTGGAATCAAGCACGGTGTAATATGAAAACAAGTGCCTAAGATGTATTTGTTGCAGCAATAACTGATCTTCAGATTTATTTGAGCAGATATTAGAATAGATCAAGTGAACTTGATTTGGATGTTATTTTTATTCATGGTTTTAAGGCCATTTTTCAAATAAAGTACCAATTTTTGATATAGTCCTATTTCGATGAGTTCATTTTGCTAAAATCCAGTTTAAAGCATCATGAGTTATTATCCATTATCATATTTCTTCCTTATTTCTTGTTATTATTGTGCATTTACTTGATTCTACCCCAATTACACACTTCCATCAAATGTAATAACACACAAGCTGCTAGTTTAGTTTTAGTTAGACAATACAAACTTTACTATGTGTCAGAATCACCAGGAGGGCTTGTTAAATCAGATTCATGATCTCCACTTTCAGAGTTTCTGATTCTGTAGGGCTGACGTGGGGGCCAAGAATTTGCATTTCTAACACAGTCCCAGGTGGTGCTGATGCTGCTGGTCTTCAGATTACATTTTGAGAACAACTAGTCTAAATGATATTCAGTATGCTTAGTATTCCCTTGGAAAGAAACAGAAACTGCTTCTGTGCATAATTTTTCTTATGAAGTAGGCATGTCCTATCAAGGCATGGAGAAATGGACTTTGAGAAGAGAGTTTTGCCTATAGCTTTCGTAAGAGGACTGCCTTAATGCCTTGCAATTTTCTCTTGCTGGGAAATCCTCCTGTTGAGAGGGCCACCACCGCGAACCTTTTAGAACTTTTTCTGCTTTAAAGAACCGAGGGAGTTCAGAAGGGAGAGGAGAGAACAATGAGAAAGGACAACTGTGATGGATGTGGGAGTGGGGTACGGTAGTGATAAAATGAGTTGCAGCCAATTGCCAACTCTCACAGCCCCCAAATACAGAAGTTGGTGTGTTGGCTCTGCCTAAGGCTGTCTCAGAAGGGCGATATCATGAAAGTCTAAACTGCTGCTCAGGGCAGCACAAATCCCATGGGGGTGTCAACTTCAGCACACTATTAAAAAAAACACACATGTGCCAGCTTCAAGTTGGCAATTTCGAGTTGACTTGACTATAGTCATGGCGCACCTTCACACAGTAAGTGCAACAGACAAAGAGGTGCCTTGCAACTGCCCGAGAGGGGCAAGAGTCTCTGAGATGAAATGCTAACATAAGAAGAAGTGGTTTGTCATAGTCGCAAACTCATTCTTTGGGGCTTACTTTCCTACAGTGACTGAACTGGAATGTGGTACCCTAGCAAAAGGATCTCAATAAAATTAGAATGATGGTTTAGAAAGGGCAGATGGGGGAGAGAGGCATACAGAGAGAAGATGAAAACAGTTCTTTCTTTTGTGTGTGTGTGACAAGAAGTTTAACCAACCTGGAAAAGTGCTTTATGTGGATATGAGTTTTCATGGCAGTCTCAAGCTGACACGCAGTTGCTTTTATTATAGACTAAGCTACTTTAGCAAGCAAAGGATATGGAAAGACAGAATGTTGGAAACAATGGTCAAGTGGGGAGCAGGGAAGGACCTTTTAACAAGCAATATTCTGTAACTAAAGCAACAATATACATTTTCTTTGTGTTTTTTACACGCTATACTCTTTATAAGAAAGAAAAAAAAATGTGAGTTTCTCCCTGAGCTGAATCCTTGAAGTTGTTTTGAAATGCGATTTAATATATTAATTCTTACTCATAAAATAATGTCACCTTTCATGTTTAGGCCCAGGAAAAGTCTATGCATATCGAGAAAGGGCATAGCTTGAATGACTTGAAATAAGAATCATTTTTGAAAGTTTGTTTCTTATATATTACAGTGGGCATATAAAAGGGACTTATTTATTGAAAAATGAAGCAATCAGCCAAACTCCTTTTTCTTCTACTTTCTGAGAAGTACATATAGGTCAAGCTGGTCCAGAATTGGTGGGAGAAATTGAGGGACTACATTAAATAACTTGTCACTTTATTTCAATCATTAACTTGAACTTTGCTCACATTTTAGGTTTGTTTTGTTTTTCTTCTCCTTACACAAGACTCCATGGAATCACAGAAAACAAGGTTTAGAAGAGACACTAAATATGACCTCTTGCCAGATGCCAGAATCCACTGGACAATGTCTCCGGCATCCTGCACTCCAACCGTTGCATGAATGACAGTGTCCTCATGGAGACAGCCAACAGCCCGTTCAAGGTTTGAATGTCTTTCACTGTTAGATTGAAGTAAAAATCTATCTTCTTGTAATTACTGTACTTTCTTCTTCCATTTAAGTCCAGATTAAGCCAGTCATGTTCTTTCTCCCTCATACAGTACTACTGATATTTATGAGCAGCTATCACACCTTTAAATTTACAGGTTAAGAATTTCCAGGACATTTGGCACTGATTGTTATATTTCAGGTGGTCTTATGAGTACTGAGTGGAAAGGTCCACAGTTTATATTGAAGCAATTTTAGGTCGATTTGACATTGATGGTCACTCTACAGTATTGACTTCTGTTAAAATTATTAGGTACAAATCACCTAAGCCCTTTTTATTTTTATGCATGTTATCCTAAGAAGTTACATTTAAAAAATATTTTTGCTGATAATACACTGCGATTCAAATATAGGGCATGATGTTTATTTCTATTCATCTTCTTCTTATAAAAATCCTTTCCCATCTGTGGAAATCTTTCAAATCCAAAGTCTATCATTTAATATATTTTCTATCATTCTAAGCATTGTGTAACCCACAAATTAGTATTGTGTAACCCACAAATCAGTATGCTATTGATGTATATTTGTATGTGGTTTTTCAGTGTGGGGTAGTGATTTAGAGCTTATTCTCTAAAATCAAACAAATTTGATTCAAATTCTGGCTCTATCACTTACTAGCTTGTGACTTTGCCAAATGACTTAACCTTGCAAAATCTCTTTTTTTGCTTGAGTGATATTGTTTCTACCTCAATAGGTAGTTATTAGAATTGAACGCGATAATGAGTATAGAGTGCTTAACGTTGTCCCTGGCATATAGTAGGCATCTGAGGGCAAATTTCTTAGCTCAGTAATTCTCAGTTTCCTGAGTTGTAAAATAGAGGTAGTAATAGTACTTTTCTCATTCGGTTGTTAGGGGAAATTAAATGCGTGTGTGTGTGTGTGTGTATCTACATATACATATATAGATATGTAGATATATATACATACTCATTTAATTTCTATCTATCTACATAGATAGCTACATATATATGTGTATATCTACCTATCTATATACATATGTATGTATATATGTTAGAACAGTTTCTGGCATATAGAAGTTACTATTATAAATTAGTTATTCTCATAACTAACTTGGGATTAGTTATAGTTATTAGTGTTAGTCTTACTAAACTAAGAGTAGGCATTAAAGATAGGCCATTTACTTTTTTTTTTTTCTAGGATATCACTCAGATGCTTTATTCCCTTCATGATTAAAATTCCAAACATGAACTGATTTCAGTCTCTATAACTTTGGTTACTACAGTTATGACATTTTACTACAGAATAATTCTTTCAAGTCAAGAAATATTTATTAATTCTGATCATTATGTATACTCTGGAAGGCACAAAGCTAAATGGGTAATATTTGGTTCTTGAAGGAGATTTTAATCTAGTTGATGTCTTTGAGATTAATCAGATTTCCAAGAAAATAAAAAAATTACTTTTTTCCCAAATGTTAAGATTTTCTAAAGAACTGTGAGCCTCTAATTACTTTTGTGGAAGATCGTTGCATGTATTTATATCCTAACATCCTTCTAATTTTTTTCTGATAACTTATATGTTACTTGAATAAGCATCATCGAGTACTTAGTATGTGTAAAGCAATGTATAGGGTGTTTTTAAAATTATATTTTGTTGATTACGCTATTGTAGTTGCCCTGATTTTTTCTCCCATGGCCCCCTTCAACTCATCAACCTCCACTCCCTCAGGCAATCCCCCAACCATTGTTCATGTCCATTGGTCATGCATATAAATTCTTTGGCCACTCCATTTCATATACTATACTTTACATCCCCATGGCTATTCTGTAACTACCTATTTTTATTTCTTAATCTTCTCACCTTTTCACCCATTGCCCTATACCCCCTTGCATCTGGCAACCGTCAAAATGCTCTCTGTACCCATAAGTCTGTCTCTGTTCTTCTTGCTTGCTTAGTTTGCTTTTTAGAATCAATTGTTGATAGATATGTATTTTTTGCCATTTTATTTTTCATAGTTTTGATATTTTTTTCTTACACAAGTCCCTTTAACATTTCATGTAATAATACTTTGGAGATGATGAACTACTTTAGTTTTTCTGGTCTGGGAAGCTCTTTATCTGCCCTTCAATTCTAAATTATAGCTTTTCAGGGTAGAGAGATATTGGCTGTCTGGGCCAGCCATGGCTTTGAATGACTTTGAATATTTCTGACCAATCTCTTCTAGCCTGCAAAGTTTCTTTTGAGAAATCAGCTGATACTCTTAAGGGAGCTCCATTGTAGGTAACTAGATGCTTGTCTCTTGCTGTTTTGAAGATACTCTTTTTATCTTTAACCTTTGGCATTTTAATTATGATGTGCCTTAGAGTGGGCCTCTTTGCATTCATGTTGTCTGGGACTCTCTGTGCTTCCTGGACTTGCATATATATTTCCTTCACCAAATTAGGGAAATTTTCTTTTGGTATTTTTTCAAACGGATTTCCAATTTCTTGTTCTTCCTCTTCTCTTTCTGGTACCCCTATGATGCGAATGTTGGACTTCTTGAAACTGTCCCAGAAGCTGCTTATACTACCCTCATTTTTTGGATTATTTTTTCTTCTTGTTGGTCTGATTGGTTGTTTTATTCTTCCTAATGTTCCAAATTATTGATTTGATTCTCAGCTTCCACTCTACTGTTGTTTCCCTATAAATCATTCTTTATTTCAGTTAGTGTATCCTTTGTTCTGACTGCACATTTTTTATGCTGCTGAAGTCCTCACTAAGTTCCCTGATAACCAGTGTTTTGAGCTCTGCATCTGATAGATTGCTTATCTCCATTTTGTTTAGTTCTTTTCCTGGAGTTTTTATCTGCTCTTCCATTTGGGTAGTGTTTCTTTGTCTCCTCATTTTGGCAGCCTCCTTGTGTTTGTTTCTATGTATTAAGTAGAGCTGCTATGACTCCTTGTCTTGGTAGTATGGCCCAATGTAGTAGGTGTCATGTAGGGTACAATAGCACAGCCTCCCCATCACCCAAGCTAGGTACTCGAGATGTGCCCTTTGTGCGGCTGTGTACACCCTCCTCTTGTAGTTGAGCCTTGATTGCTGTTGGCAGATTAGTGGGAGGGATATACCCAGGCTAATCAGCTGTGAGGATTGACTATGACCACTTACCACCAACCTCTCCCCTCTGTGGAGTATCAGCCATGCGGTGGCAGGGTGGTGGTGCTCTGACATGGTCTTTGGCTGTCAATTGGGTATACTGGCACTGGGGCTTCTTGGGCGGTGCCCGCCAAAGTCAACCCCAACCTGTGTTTTGCCCAAGGCCACCCTGCCTGAGCTATAAAGCAATCTGATATAGCTGCTAATTGTGCTGGACTTGCAGATTCCCAGACAAAGCCAAGATGTGAATCTAGGGTAGCTTCTATGAGTGGTGGGCCTGGGGCTCACTGAGGCCAGCCATGGCTTGTTTGAGAGGATTTAGGAAGTTGTGAAGCATGAGCCAAGACCAGCCATTCATATGGAAAAGTAGCTAGGGTTGGACCATAAGTTGGGTGGGACAGAGACTCTGAGGATCTCCAAGGTGGGTCAAACAGTGTTAGCCCAGTTTATGGAGTCTCAGATATGGCATCAGCTTACTGGCTCAGTCTGCATGGATGTGGTTTCTTTAATTCTGTAGTTGTTATACTTTCATTCAATTCAATTTCTGACAGTTCTGAATGATAATTGTTCTGTATTTTAGTTGTAATTTTGATGTGGTTGTGTGAAGAGCCAAGTCACATGTGCCACTGCCACTATCTAGACCAGATGTCTATAGGCTGTTTTTGAAGATACAATCCCTCTATACTCTCCCTCAGGAAGGCCCTATGAGTCAATGGGCAAGGATGTATAAATTTCTCACAGAAATGTGGCCTGAAAAATTGGGAACAAAATTAGAAACCATAATAAAATCCACCGAAACATTCACCTTTGGCTTGTCATATGCATAACCTTACTGTGCTTCAGAACAATATTGTATATTTTGCAGGTAAGAATGGCTTGAGAATCCAATTGAAATAGAGAGGCAATTAAGCCATGTTAGGGGAGGAAATGCACACATTGGTAGTGCTGGCATAAGGGCTATAGAAATGGATATGAAAATAAAGAGGTTAGAAATATATTTGAAGCATTTTCTACAGTGTTACAAAGAACTTAAATAGACTTTAAATATACCTTTATTTTATGCTTTCCCTTTTTCGTAACTAGAAAGTATTTAAAGCTACTTGATACTTTTGTTTTTATATGTTATCTATCAGAATGTATTGAAAAAATTAAATGATAAACTTCCCATATTACTTGTTGCTTTATATAGCAATGTTTAGCTAAATGATTCTTTAATATACACCAATATTGTGTAGAAATAAATTTAGAGTACGTATTTAGTTTCTAAACAATGGATACATATTGTTTTATATTTTCTTATTTTTTCCTGTATTGAAGCCTTTCAGTATTTTTTAAAAATTCATTATCTATGTTTTAATTTTAAATTTTTTATGCTTATGGTTCAGGAAAAAAATGGACTTTGGAAATATCATAGAGAAAAAGAATCCAGAATTTTTTATAAGACATCAGAGAATACTAGTAACAGCAAACATAATTGCAAAATATTTTTGTACTTTATTTTTTAATAAAGCAGGTTTTCCAACACATAGTGGGCACTCAAAATTTTTTTCTACTAACTAAACAAATGAAACTAAATTGTAGTCTTATTTCCAGAAATACTCAGAAGCATGATAAAAAGATACACTCTATTTTGTATGCTTGGTCTGGTTCTCAATAAGCCATCTTAGTTAGAGACAGTATTAATGCTAATGGAAATTCATTAATAATATCAATAATTTAAGGCACACTAAAGTTTATTAAGTATTATAAATTTTATGTAGAAATAAAACCCCATTGAAATTTTTCTTTGTTAACAATAAAAGATCACCAATTTAAATAATACTGGAAAGATGGAGGAGATTTTAGAGACTATCTGGTCCAACTCACTAATTTGACATAAAAGAAAATTAAAGCTCATAGTAATTGGCCCATTTGTGATTAATTAATGTTCATGAGCAGAAGGCACAGTTTCTGACTCCCAGTTTTGGTGCCCTCTTTCTCCCTATATCGTGTTGCCCTCCTATTGCCAAACTTTGTATATGAATGATGCAAATTTCTCATTTTACAGAGTCAGCAACTGTTCCCTAAAACTATGCTATAAATGAATCTGTTGATTATTTGTTGGACCCTGATGTTAATGAATAGAGAATATTGACTGATATTCTCTTGGTCAAAGTTTTTAGATTTAAAAATAAGTCAGTTGGAATTTTGAGTCTAATCTCACAACACCATAAGGTTGAAGAAGTATGGTCTATTTCCACTTTTCCAGGCAAAACCATTTGTAGGAAAATTATCTTTACCCTATTACAGAACATGAAGTGTTGCCTAAAATATATGGTATACATAATATACTTTAATCAAGGTGCCTCATACCACAATTTGTTTTTATTCCACCTGCTGCTTATGAGCTTTTCTAGTATAACATTTCACACTTTCCATTATCTCTACTTTTAATATACCCTTTAAAGCTGTTATTCATTCTTCATGGAGGAGCTTGTATTTGAGATGAAATTTAAAGAATGAGTGAATGAATAAATGATTGAGTAGTGATCGCCATTGCCTTTATTAGAGTGAAGGGCACCTTTATTGCCATGGTATGTTGTCATGGTTTCAGGAGAATCGAGAATCTTAACTATTAAAACAAACCCAATTTTCTGCCTGCAAAGGTTAAACATTCATTTCTTGCCAAGCTATTAAACTGGCAATTATGTTATTTTAAGTGTTTCTGCATCATGTTATGTTCCTGCCTTCGTATGATGTCCAACCTGAATTAACATGACTGGAACAGATGCTAAATGACTGTACCCAAGTCACTTGTGTCCTATTTTACACTTCACTTCACGAACTGTGCTAGACCAAGAGAACATTCACTCTGCAGCTCCAAGTCACACCATATGTCTTCAAATTTATTGGATATAGGCTTTCATCAGTTTACTACCCACCTGATCTCACTGTGCCTTCTTAAAATTAAAGTGGAAGGGAAAATACAAAGCTATACAAGTTCAACTTATAAGAATATGTGCTTTTATATATAAGATTTTACTATAATTATTTTTTATTAGTCTAGGTCAGGGAATAAGCAGTAGTTTTTTACCAGTGGAGGTATAAAAGTGCAGAAAATTTGTTAGCTGTTTTGTGTAATGAGCTGAAATTTAAGGTAGTTCTATTGATGAGCTTATGAAAGTCAGAAAGGGGCTTAATTCATTTTTATTATAAATAAAGGTCTTTAAAAATATAACATGCCAGACTACAAGGGTAACAGGAATAACTATCCTATTGTTAAAAGGAGACCGTGGATGCAAGCTACTCTGTGAGTGGTGATGGGTTGAGAGTAAAGCTTCCAAGGCTTGTCCTACTCAGTCATGTGATCATTTAAGTCTTGGAGTTACTTCACTTTGCATTGGTCTTGTGCAGTATTTCTATTTGCCTTTATAAACTAGATTCATTTTCCAGAAAAGTACAGCTTCTCTGATGAGACTGGTCTAGCAGGAGTGGCTCTTATGTACACATACACAAGCTGGGACTTTGACTTGAAACGAAGCAGCAAATTAAACCTCAGACTACATCCCTAGTTCCAGAACACTCCATTCAACACACCTTCTGCATGGTGAGGTCGGATTTTAGGGTAATGCTCAATCTGTTGGGCTTTGCCATGAACACAGCAACATGCACAGTGCTTTTCACAAAGACTGTTTTAAATGAAATATCCTGCCTCTATCATTGAGAAACTAGTAGTCATGCTCCAGAAAAAACAAACAAAAAAGACAAATCTATAACATGAGATAATTAGGAACTGTCATTTTCAGAGTATTAAAGAGGGTGAGATTCATTTCCTCTCCATGAAGAAAGGACCCACTCATTCAACTTGCAAATGTTTTTCTGAGATCTGTACTGTGTTAGGCACTGGGGAATATGAGTAGAAGTATCATGCTTCTCATGATGACAACTTGCTCTCAGTGATCTTCTTTTATGCTTCAGAAGTACTAGGAAAACACAAACCTTATAGATTCAAAGAGACTCCAGGTTAAGTAAATAAAAGACAGAGGTGTGGATGTGTGATTTGGTGGTGATGGAATTTTCAAAGTGACCCAGGTGAGAGAGAAGCTTGGGGTGGGGCAAGAATTGCCAGCTCTATACCCTCATAAAGAAGTACCCTCTCCTCAGCTTGCTTCCAAAGGGAGAGTGGTAATGAAAAAGAGAAAATACAAATATTCAGCTCATTTCTGTCACTCGCGGGTAAGTAGAATTGGTTCCAGATAAGAGAGGACATCAGCTTGAATCTACTAACTTTCAGAAACAACATTCTATCTTCAAATATTTTAGATGGCTAAAATTCACTTTTATTTTCCAATTAAGTAAAAGAATATTTTTAACCTACCTTTATTCCACTAGTGAGCAAATATTAAAATTAGTTTTGTTAAAGGAAAGAAGTGACAGATTATTGGGTAAAACTTATGTATTCCTGGATGCTTGTACCCTACAGAACATATATTATTATTTAACTAATTTGTTTTTAATATTCTGGGAAAAGTTAAGCCACCTATTTGTAGAGAATTTGCCTTGCTTTCTCTAGTATTCTGCCAGAATCTTCTTTTTTATTTAATTGCCTTATTTTTAATTTTACCTTCTCACTCTAGGCTTTTATTGACTTTTAGTTTTCAATGTTTACACGCTAGTTATTTGTAGACAATTTTCATGTTCCCTCTAGTTAACCAACTGCATGTACATTATTTATTCTTTTAATATTTTCTCTGGAGTAAATACCTCTGGTTCCTTAATTATTCCTGTTGATTTCTTCAGAACTTCCTGCAGTATGTCTCTCTCTTTCTCCTAATGAGGTCCCCAAACTGAAAGCCTACTCCTGCTTCAGTCTCTCCTGAATCAGAAAGAGAGGACTCTTCCTGTGTTCCATCACACATTTCTCTTTTGCATGTGCAGTCCAGAATAACAATGACCTTCTCAATGAGCAAGTTTCAGTACAAACCTGCTCATGATTACCTTCCAATAATAGTTAAAACATTTTGGAAGTATGAACTCACTCCCTGTCTTGTGACTGCAGGTGTTGGTAGATTTGGGAAATTGTGATATCTAGTTCTTTGAGGCCAGGGCTTTCAAATGACTGTGTCATTCTGTTTTGTGATGATCCAGCACACCCTAATCAGGTGGAGCAGTATGCCCACTTCTGAGCCCGTCCAGGACCCATTGCTTCATAATTGATGAAGTGCCAGGAATGGAAGACAACTGTCAAAATGAATTCTTTTGGAATAGGGATGGGAATTTCAAACAAGTAAAAGGAAAGTGTCTATCCTTTTTTTTTCCTCTAAAGACATTCAATATGTTATTTCTTTGATATCCTTCCTTTAGTCATTTCTCCTTCTACGTTAATTAATGTCCCTGAAATGTCATTTCAGAATGCTACTCTAAAATGCTTCTACATTTTCCCATTGCTTGTGTGACCAAATACAAACTCTAGCATTAGAAGATCTCTCCAAAGAGTTCAGTGTTGTGCCCATTGTCCTCCTTTTAAGAATTTTGGTTCTGTGTATGAGTATGTGCCTTTGTATGTGTACAACTCACCAGTTCCACATTTTTGTGCATGAAATTCTCTTCACCATAAAATGTTCTTTTTTGTATAGCTTGATCATCTTTGCAAAAGCCTTATAGAACTCTATTATCCTTGTTCTTAGTAATAACCATTTGACCAAATTTCTCATTGTCTTAAATTATTAGATGCCTCTTCATATATCTACAGTGATCCTTGACTAAAATAACTGTGTTTTCATTTTATTTATATAATCTTGCAGAGTAAAATCTCTCAAAAACAACCAATGAAGAATGATGTTCCACACTAGTCATAATGCTTAAAGGTAAACAAAATATCAAGTATTCACTAGTGTTGAGTGCAATTGGACTTCAGGTAAAGATAGAGGTGTAGGTAAACATGGCTTGCCTCCTTGCACAATTGCAACAATTATGACTAGCCTACAAAACAAATGTCACCCAGAATCATCAGAAAATTTAGCTATATGGAAACCTGACAACCAAAGAATTAAAGAAGCCACATTTATTCAGAGGGGTAGGAGAGGTGGAGAAGCAGAGGCTACGGTAAGGTGCAGAGATGAGGAGAGCTGCAGAGACACTGAACGAATGGTTCCACACCCAAGGATGGTAGATAAAAATCAAGAGAGATACCTTGGGAGCAAGGGATCCCAACCCCACACCAGATCACACAGCCCAGGATTCCAGTGCTAGGAAAATAAGTCCCCATAAGTTCTGGCTGTAAAAACGAGTGGAAGTTGAGGTGGCAGAAAAAACTGAGGGATTCTCAGGAGTTTCCTCTTGCAGAGTCTGCAACGGATTTATGACTTATGCAGACCCACTCCCTCTGGGCTTTAGCACTGGGACAGCAGCTGGAAGGACATGAATGACATATGGGGAGAAATCAAATTGTCTGGCATCAGGGTGAGTGCCATGGGAGAGCTTCCTCTTGGATAAAACTACAGAGGCCATGCAGCAACATTGTTCCCTTTCTGAGCCTTTCCCCATAGAGAGCCACAGAGTGGTACTACCATGTGGCAGACCCCATCAACCTAGTTCACACCGGTTGCCTCTCCCTGGCAATTACCTAAGGGTTCACCCCATCCAACTTACTGGTATGCTTTTCTACAATAGGCCACACAATAAGACACAGAGTCAAAGCAGCTCTACCTAATACACGCACACAAACACAGGGAGGATGCCAAATGAGGAAAGAAAGAAATATGGCCCAAATGAGAGAACAGAACAAAAATTCAGAAAACTAAATAAAGTGGAGATAAGCAATCTATCAGATCCAGAGTTCAAAACACTTGTTATTAGGATTCTCAAGCAACTCAATGGGTACTTCAACAGCATAAAAAAAAAAAAAACCCAGGAAGAAATGAAGTTTACACTAAGTGAAATAAAAAAAATATTACAGGGAACTAACAGTGGAGTGGATGAAGCCAAGAATTAAATTAATGATTTGAAACATAAGAAAGAAATAAACATTAAATCAGAAGAATAAGAAGAAAAAAGAATCCTGTAAAACAAGGATAGTTTAAGGAGACTCTGGGACAACTCCAAAAGTACCAATATTTTAATCATAAGGGTGCCAGAAGGGGAAGAGAAAGAACAGGAAATTAAAAACTTATTTGAAAAGCTAATGAAGGAAAACTTTCTTGATTTGGTGAAGGAAATACACATGCAAGTCCAGGAAGCACAGAGAGTCCCAAACAACATGGATGCAAAGAGGCCCACTCTAAGGCACATCATAATTAAAATACCAAAGGTTAAAGATAAAAAGAGAATCTTAAAAGCAGCAAGAGACAAGCATTTAGTTACCTACAAGGGAGTTCCCATAAGACTGTCAGCTGATTTCTCAAAAGAAACTTTGCCGGCTAGAAGGGACTGACAAGAAGTATTCAAAGTGATGCAAAGCAAGGACCTACAACCTAGATTGCTCTACCCAGGAAGGTATCATTTAGAATCAAAGGGCAGGTAAAAAGCTTCCCAAACAAGAAAAAACTAAAGGGATTCATCATCACCAAGTCATTATTATATGAAATATAAAGTTACTTATTTAAGAAAAAGGAGAAAATCATTTTATGCTTCTGCCCCCCTGTCAAATATTAATTGACCATAGAGAAAGGTTTATTTCTGAGCTCTCTGTTCTGTTCCATTGGTCTATGTGTCTGTTCTTATGCCAGTACCTGGCCTTTTTGATTACAGTGGCCTTGTAATACAGTTTGATATCAGGTATTATGATCCCTCCTACTTTGTTGTTCTTTCTCAAAACTGTTGCAGCTATTTGGGGTTGTTTATGATTCCATATAAGTTTTGAAATGTTTGTTCTATATCTGTGAAATGTGTCATTGGTACTTTAAGAGGGATTGTATTGAATCAAAACTATGAACATTAAAATAACAATAAATTCACAACTATCAATAATTGACTCTAAAAACCAAACTAACCAAACAAGCTGAATAAAAATAGAACCATAGATATGGAGAACACTTGGAGGCTTATCTGTATGGAGGATGAAGGGGTCAGTGCGGGAAAAGGTGCAGAGATTAAGAAGTACAAATTGGCAGGTACAAAATAGACAGGGGGATGTTAAGAACAGTATAGGAAATGGGGTAGCAAAGAACTTGTATGTGTGACCCATGGACATGAAGTAAGGGGGTTTGCTGGAAGGAAGGGGGGTACTGGGTAGAGAGGGCAAAGGGAAAAGTTGGAAGAACTGTAATAGCATAATCAATAAAATATATTAAAATAAATAAAAACAAGGAAAGAGTTCAGTTGTATCCCTATCAAATTCATATGTTGAACATGGATACTTCACAATGTGACCTTATTTGGAAATAGAGTTATTTCCAAGGAATTAGTTAATGTGAGATCACACTGGACTAGGTTGGCCCCCTAACCACTATGTCTGGTGTTTCATGCAAAGGGAGAAATTAGGACACAGAAACACACACAGATACTAGGAAAGAAGTCTGAAACAAGTATTTCTGTAGCATCTTCAGAGAGAGCACTACCCTGCAAAACATTGATCTTGGACTTATATTCTCCAGACTGTAAAACAATAAATTTTTGGTGTTTCACCTGTGTAGTTTGTAGTTCTGTAGTATAGCAGCCCTCGCATACTAATACAGTAAGAAACTAATAATAGTTTATGGAAATGATGACCATTTAGTAGGGCAATTATACATAATCATGTTTTTTCTCTTTCTTTAGAAAGTTGATTCATATTGACTGAGAGACCCGACATGGAATTAATAAAATGGTCTTTAACATCTCTTTGGATATAAAATTTTGTGAACCATATCCTGAAAGATAAGCCCCCTCATTATGGCTTAAACAGACAATTTCCTAAGTATATTTTCTGCTTTTGTGGCCTTGACTTGTACATTTTTTCCCCTCTGAGATTTGCCACTCAAGTTGACATAGATTTGCTGTGTGCAATGAAGTGACAAAATCAATGAAAAAGACATGTGACTCTTTTGCTTGCAAAAGACTTATTTTTTTGTTGCTTATCATGTTAAGACCACCAAACTATTTCTATGAAGATGAAGTTATTTCTCTGATTTATTTTATTCATCCTGCAGCTTAGAGAATGCTGTTGAAAATACCAGGTGGTACATTTCCAAAAATTTTACTTTCATAAAAATAAATTTATGTGACCATATATCCTAAAATGATAACCCTCCCCACAATAATCCTGACCAATAAGGAGCTTAAATCAGCAATTCAATTTGAAAGATGTATATCACTTTTTTCTTCTTCCATAAAAATAAAATCCTACTTCCACCTAGAGTGCCAAGCGATATCTTCCCCCCGCCCCACACATATGTCTCATACTTATCTAGAATAAGTAACATTGTTCAAAGCCAAAACTTTTGGTTCTAAAGTTCTATACAAACAAAAAAATCACCTAAATTATAAGTATATATACTAACCATAAATGTAAAATTCGATTTTCAAATTAAGAGTCACATCATCAGATGTGTGTTTTGAAAATGTATGCTCTAAGGAGAGATAGTCCTAGGGCAGAGGCTCTGACTAGGGAAGAAAGGATGGGGGTCTCAGGTTAAGTAGCAATTTGGAGGGCGAGGAGGGGTAAAGGTGGTCAGAGTGACAGAAATTATTAATTATTTAACTTAGTGTGTGAGAAAGCAAGAAAACTTGTTGATAATTTCTTTTTAAAAAATAAATATTTCACTTATTTATTTTTAGAGAGAGGAGAAGGGAAGGAGAAACAGAGGGAGAGAAACATCCATGTGTGGTTGCCTCTCATGCATCCCCTACTGGGGACCTGGCCCACAATGCAGCCATGCCCCAAGTGGGAAATTGAACCAGCGACCCTTTGGTTCACTCAATCCACTGAGCCACACAAGCCAGGGCAACTTGTTTATAAGTTCAACTTCATTTTCAGTAGTTTGTAAAGCCATTGACAGAGGCGTGAATAAGGACTATATAATATATTGTTGCTACTGTTGTTCTTTTGCTCACTACATACCAGACCAGAGAAAGATGAAAAGACAATTTTTCCTTCCACCATAAAATGAATCTAGATGTGAGGCAGTAAAAGAAGCTCAATATGAATAGATTTCATCAAATGTTATTGTCATTGGCTATGTAATTTGAGAGAATAATATATTCAAAGATGACTTCAAACAAAAGTACAGAAAAGAGAAAATTTCAGTATAAGGAAATCCAAATATTACTAATTAAACTAGATCATTTAATAATAACATGGAATCAAGATTGCTTTTACATTATGGAAAATCATCTCTGTTACTAAGGTACTGTTACTCCTGTAAGCTGACTGTCCAATGAGAGATTTTGTCATAACAAATAATGTTCTTAATAGCAAATCTACCTTTAAATGGCTGTTTCCAGTACTGACCCCAGTAAATCTAAGAGCATTTTCATCACACATTGGAAGTTTTTGTATCAGCAGAACTAATAGTCACGTGTTCCATTATACAAATGGGTTCTGGAGATGGAGTAGCCAGGTTTGGGGTCTTGTTCCACCAGGTACTAGCTCTGCAAACTAGAAAAACTTGATCCTGTTTAAGTCTCATCTACAAAAGGAGATAACAGTGATATCATATAGTCTATATGAATCACATAACACAATTTTAGTATAGAAATAAGCAACCAGTAAATATTATAATTTCTTACTATAGTCACTGTTGTAATTCTTATTAGAATAGAAAATAGAAATATATGCTTGGTCTATAGGAATAAAAATCCTATTTGTTTCTTCTATAGCAATGTAAA
>PVKM010012943.1:0-31163 GCA_004027735.1 Carollia perspicillata | reverse complement strand
GGAGGGGGGTGGGGAGGGCTGGGGTGGGTGGGCTGTGATAGGGGTAAAAGTCAGAAAACTGTATTTGAACAACAATTAAAATAAAAAAAGTAATGAAGTATATATTTGGATGCCCAGATTAATTCTGAACTATTGTTTAAAGTGGTAAGAACTGTGCCCTTCTCCCTGGTGGTTAGTGCTGAGAGTGTGGACTGTGTGCTCCAGGCTCGTAACACACATTTATTATTTGAAAAAACAAAAACAAAAATTAAAAATCTAAAACAATCTTTTAAAAAACCAAAATAATAATTTTGTTTTTACAAAAACTCCACATCTCCCCCACTGGAGACTTCTTTTCTTCTTCCTTTTTATAAAATAACCAGGTGAAGCAGCAGAGACCAACCCACCCACAGCCCTGCAGCACCTCCAAGGAAGAACGAAGGGACTGAGGCCTTCTCGCTGCCCAGATGACATTGCCACCCTTGCTCCCCTGTCTAAGCTGGAAGCCAGTGGCAACGGATTGACCTCGTTCTTCATCTGTTGAGTAGTTTTGGAGTTCAGTTGACTTTTGTCCTGTGCTTGCCCCCCATTCTCCTACCCCAGGCTCTGACTGCAGCACTAGCTCTCCTCTTATAGACAAGTCACAACCTGTGGCCCTGTGGACAGCTGTGTCCAGATGAACCCCAGTGTCCCCAGCTACCCTATGGCCTCACTCTCCATGGGGGAACTACACTTCGACGTGATCGAGGCAATGTTCTACACTCTATGAGAAGTTCAGTCCAGCCAGGCCCATCTTCTCCATCCGAGTCTGCCAGGACACAATAACCCGCCGCTCCTTGGGCTACGTGTATGTGAACTTCCAGTAGCCAACAGACGCGGAACGTGCTTTGGACACCATGAATTTTGATGTTATAAAAGGCAGGCCAGGTCACATCGTGTGGTCTCAGCATGATCCACCACTTTGCAAAGATATAGTGGGCAACATATTCATTAATAATTTGAATGATCTATTGATATTAAAGCACTATGTAATACATTTTCTGCTTTTGGTAATATCCTTTCATGTAAGGTGGTTTTTTTATGAAAATGGCTCCAAGGGTTATGGATTTATACATTTTAAACACAGGAAGCAGCTGAAAGAGCTACTGAAAAAATGAATGGTATGCTTCTAAATGATCATGAAATATTTGTTGGATGATTTTTGGATATGTAAACTTCAAAAGGCATGAATATGCACAGAAAGCTGTGGATGAGAGGAATGGAAAGGAACTTAACAGAAAACAAATTTATGTTGGCTGAGCTCAGAAAAAAATGGAATGGCAGATGGAACTTAAGTGCAAATTTGAACAGATGAAGCAAGATAGGATCACCAGATACCAGAGTGTTAACCTTTATCTGAAAAATCTTGATGATGGCATTGATGATGAAGGTCTCCGGAGAGAGTTTTCTCCATTTGGTATAATCACTAGTGCAAAGGTTATGATGGAGGGTGGTAGCAGCAAAAGATTTGGTTTTGTATGTTTGTCCTCCCCAGAAGAAGCCACTGAAGCAGTTACAGAAATGAATGATAGAACTGTGGCTACCAAGCCATCGTATGTAGCTTTACTTCAGTACAAAGAACAACACCAGGCTCACCTCACTAACCAGTATATGCAGAGAATGGCGAGTGTGAGAGCTGTTGTTCTCCCAGAATCAACCCCTACCAGCCAGCATCTCTTTCAGGTTACTTCATGGCAGCTATCCCAAAGACTCAGAACCATGCTGCATACTATCCTCCTAGCCAAATTGCTCAACCAAGACCACGTCCTCACTGGAATGCTCAGGGTGTCAGACCTTATCCATTCCAAAATATGCCTGGTGCTATCTGCCCAGCTGCTCCTAGACCACCATTTAGTACTATGAAACCAACTTTTTCACAGGTTCCATGAGTCATGTCCACACAGAATACTGCTAACACATTAACCCAGACAATGGGTCCATGTTCTGCAACTGCTGCTGCTGCAGCTACTCCTGCTGCCTGCACCATCCCACAGTACAAATACGCTGTGGGAGTTTGCAATCCTCAACATCTTAACGCACAGCCACAATACTATGCAGCAGCCTGCTGTTCATGAACAAGGGCAGGAGCCTTGAACTGCTTCCATGGTGGCATCTGCCCCTCCTCAAGAGCAAAAGCAAACGGATGAATGGCTGATTCCTTTCCTTCAAGCCATGCACCCTACTCTTGCTGGTAAAAAAATCACTGGTATGTTGGTATGTTGTTGGAGTTTGATAATTCAGAACTTCTTCATCTGCTTGAGTTTCCAGAGTCTCTCCATTCTAAAGTTGAAGCTGTAGACTCAGACCCATGGTAGCCACAGTTCTATCATTCATTTCTGTACTACAAGCCCATTAAGCTAAAGAGGACTCCCAGAAAGCAGTGAACAGGGCCACTGGTGTTCCAACTGTTTAAAATTGATCAGGGACCATGAAAAGAAACTTGTGCTTCACTCAAGAAGAATACCTAAACATCGAAAAACTTAAATATTATGGAAAAAAACATTGCAAAATAGAAAATAAATAAAAAGGAAAGGAAACTTTGGACCTTACACACCAAGCAAATGCAAGGTCTAGCAAACATAATGCTAGACCTAGATTACTTATTGACTTCAAAACAATAACAACAACAGCCCCCCCCAAATAGTGAAATATAAAAACAAATTAGTGTTTTTAACCCTGGGAAAAGAATTTTCAACAAGTATAAAAATTTAAAGCATTCTTTATTTTTATAATTCTTTACTATGGAATAGCTCAGAACGTCAATTCTGTTATTTAAAACAGAACTGATAAGTGAGCAAGGAATCGTAATTTGGATCATAAAATTCTTGCTTTAATAAAAACTCCTTAAACAGTGAAAAAAAAATAAAGTGATAAGAACTGTAGCTAAGATTAAAAATTGAAACAAACATATGTGTAAGCCCTTAATTTATCATAAATCATACCCTTAGATTTCTTCCTAAAAGTACCTTTATATTACCTGTTATGCCTTTTACTTTTTGTTCACATTTTATTTGAATGCTTTTTTTTCCTTTGCTTTTATTTATTCTCCAATTCCCTCCCTCCCTTCATACAACTTCTTACACAAAGGCACCTAGAGTATGAAGGAGTACTATTAGGTTTAACAAAAGAAAGAAGAAAAATTTGATCCTGACAAACTTGGATGTCAAGATCAGGTCATACATGGAACCTGAAGCCTTTTCACTGACTAATTAAAGAACCCCTTATATTATATATTATATTCCTTAGCTTATTTAATCCTTTTTGTCAATATCTTCCAGAATTCCTGAAACAAATTTTGTAGTTTTTTAACTTAATCAATTTATGCAATCATGATTTACATTTGCCTTTACCTGGTGCCTTTTGTTAGAATTCTGTCTGTGAGGACAGACACGTGAGGTTTTTAAACTTGGGAAGAAAAGCAGCTCTATTAGGGATCCATTAGTTATGCATTAAAAAAGGGTTGTATAAGAACCAGGTAGCAAGACAAGGTATCTCAAACAAAAGAATCAGTCAAGAACAGCAAATGGGAACAAATGAACTGTTGAGAAGGATTACCTCAATTTAAATTTTAAATTTGATTACCCCACTGTCAAAAATATCCCTATGCTTAGGATACAGAAATGCCTTACCTTCCACCACGTCCAACCCGTCTTCGTGCAAATCCAATACATCTTTGGGGTACGGTGAGGGTAGTTAAGCAGTATCTATATCGCACATCCCCTAATCCTCCGTCTTTAGGACTTGTCCAAGGCCAGTTGCCAGTTTGGTCTAAGTGAGGCTTAAAAAAAAATCCAAATTATTTTATTTGGCCAGTTAAAGGTAAACAGTTTATTTAAAAAGAGAGCCTGAAACTTACAGCATAGTACTGACAGCCTGCTTTCCTACGGAAAGCAAAGGGACCATCTGGATCATTCTCTTCCTCAGCTTCCGAAGAACCAGACAAAACCTTGAAATAAAATGCAGTGAGTCAAAACATTTGACTTTTTACATTCTTCCTCTATATTCTTAGAAAAATTCTTGTATTTACCTGGGAGAGAGGTTCTTCATCTGAGCTGGGGAAATCATATTGATTTAAATCTTTAGCATTAAACACTGGCAGTGCAGCAGGACCCGTCTGTTGAGGAGGAGCAGCAGCAGCAGACGATGGTAAGACTTTAGGCTTCTTTTCATATTTACGTTTAGGTCGGATAAGATCAGCTTTATCTTGCTGCAATAAAGTCAAGAATTAATCAAACATTAGGAAACGATGTTGAACAAGCTCACAGTTTTAGGGAAGTTTTAAAAAGAAGTTTACTGTTATAATATAGGCATTCATATTCATAAGAGATCCAAAACTCTCATGTTTTTTCATTTTGTATTGTAAAATCTTAAGAGTTTGGTTGGTCTCTGTGAAAAACATGAATATGTTCCTACAACTTAAAACACAATCTGATAAAATATTTTGTTCCAATTAAAGGAAAAGAATAAAAGTTATACAGCTTCTGAAACCCTATAAATGCAATTAGTATTTACTGCTGGCTCCTGTTTCTTTTTCTTAATTTTCTATAAAAATATTGCCCTGGTTGGGTGGGCTCAGTTGGTTGGGAGTGTTGTCTAGTATACCAAATGGTTGCAGCTTTGATCCCTGGTTGGGCATGTACAAGAAGCAACCGATTGATGTTTCTCACATCAATGTTTCTCTCTCCCCTTCTTTTCTTCTCTCTCAACTCAATAAACCTATCCTCAGGTGAGGATTAAAAAAATAAAAATACTAGGAGAGAACAAAAAAAAAAGGTATCTAGTCTTTATTCTAAAGAATTAAGAAATCAATATGGGGAAAAAATAATGAAAATAACCTGACATACGTATAGAGCAGACTTCAGATTACTATTAACACAGTGGAAAATAAAGCCACAATGCTAAGGATTTATGAAAATAAATAGTAAAGATTTATTACTAACTAAACAATGAGGGCATTCTGGAGTGGTGAAATTTTGAGCAGTTTTAGGGGATAAAGATATTAAATCATTAAACAGGGAAAATGCAAGGATAAAGTATACAGGCAACTGTGACTGAGTCAGAAATATGTATGGCAGGGATGGCAGAGGCCAGGAATTTGATGTGTAGGAAAAAAGGCAAAAAAAGATTAGAGGCAAAAATGGTATTTGTTGGGAAGGAAAAGATCATGGCAAGTATCATAATTATGTAATATGCTAAATATTTCTGTCAAGTTTTATACAGTTTATGGCATTATGGTGTTTTGGGAAAAGTTAATTACAAAATTAATTATTATTTACAAGCTCTACAGTTATATCAACAGGCATGATTTGAATCAAAAGCTGGCTTTGCAGCATTATTTCATGGTACAGTTTATATATAATTTTATGTTTCACTCTGATTCTAATGATAAAATACTACTCCATTATCAGCTGTTATAATCACAAAACTTTGTATCACCTTATTAATTTTAAACTCCTTCACATCCACTGCTTCCTGATGTTTAAACTGATTGCTATTAGTAATAGGGATGATGGGGATGGCATAAGTAGGTTTCACTGGCTGTCTCTGTGCCATAACCTCAGACATAATCTCTCCATTGTAGTCACCCAAATTATACCTGAAATTAAAAAAAAAAGAGAGCTTAAAAACTTAGTTCTGTAAGTACTTATCCTTATGACTATTAATTATAAACACTGATTAGACTTGGTAAAATTACAGTTAAACTATGATTAATTTGGTGAATGCCTATTAAAATTAAAGATTACATAATTCCTTGTTTCTTCCTTTCCCTTTTTGGCTTATACCTTTATATTGGCACCATAATTAGATGACTGCGGAAAAAAAAAGAAAAGAAAAAACTACCAAAGGTTTGAACGTTAACTTAGAAATTTTGGTGAAAGATTTGCTGGAATGTTGAAATTAATGCTTAAAATGATGCTGAGGAATTTTCTGCTAATTTGAATTGCCTGTGCTATAAAACTCATTTTCTGAACTGAATCGTAAGAAATTTAATTGTTTTTTTTTTTTTTTTGAGGGGGGACAGGAACTAGGTGATAAGGGACTAAGCCCTCAAGTTTTCATTGTGTACCTTGCTGAATGGTTATTTGAGTGTTAAAATTATAGACCTTACCCTCTCCCCTATAAAATAAAAACTTTAACAAATGTTCTCTCTTATAGCTCTGCACATACTCACATAAAGACAAAAGAGTAAGATTTCAAAATGAAAATACCTAGCATATTTTAAGTTTACTGAACACAGTCACTCTCAAAGAAAATGAATAGAGAGAGAGACACGTGTAAAATTATACTAAGTATATCGTACCACACATTTAAAAGTTATTTCTGGAGTTAAAGATAACTGCTTAGGAAATAAATTAATGCAGTATACAAAATGCTAATACCACCATACTTTCTAATGCCATTAAAATGTACTGTACCTCTTTTCCATAATTTCCAGTGTTAAGTGCAATAGCTCCCTTTTACTCTTTTCTCTTCTTTTTATCATCTCTAGAATAGTAACAGCTCGACTTAGATCTCGACGCAGCTTGAGCATTTTTTCATAAGAGGCTTCATCATTTTTGCGATTCTGCAAATATAAAGTTTTAATAAGAATTCCTAGTTAGTGGCATTCTGTACATAGCAACTAATGTATATAAGAATATATGTATTTGAAGGGCTAGAAGAATAATTAAAAACACTGAAAGGGGGGCATCTATCACTAGGAAATCAATTTTGTATATGATTTTAAATGGTTGAACATTAAAATACACCAATTTAAAATTATTATTTTTCATTTTACTGTACAGAAACTCTATTTGAGCACAAAACACAGCCTCCAGATACTGAGGTATTCATAATTATAAATCATTTTTCTTACATAAAAAACATTATAAAATTTCCCCAATTCACTTACTTTTCGAGTCTGCATTTTTTCAGTACGTCTTCTAAAAGCCACGTAAGGATCACTTGTGCTGGAACCATCTCGCTTCTCTTGTTTTACTGATGGGATAAGAGATGGTCCTCGACAGCTTTTTCTCTTTTTAATCCAGTATTCATATACTTCTCTAATTAATTCATCATCTTCTTTTAGTAGTAATTTGGCTTCCTGCAGACTGACTGGCTAAATGTAAAATTATTATGTCATTTTCATATAAGACATATATAAGATTCAAAGGTACTTCCAAATTTAAATGACATCAAAAATAACAGTATTTACAATAGCAAACATGCAGAATACCTTAGATACATTAGTCATTGAGCCAGATGCTTTATATATTTCATTTTTAATTTTCACTACAACCCTATGATATCTATTGACTCTATTTTACAGATGGGAAAACTGAGGCACAGAGAAATTTAAGTATCTTGCTCAAGATTATACAGGTTTTAGTGGGCAGAGACAGGATAAGACTTCATTCTTGCTATCTCACAAGCCTGCTCACTTACCCCTCTCCCCAACACTGCTGGATTGGCCAAAAATTTCGTTTGTTTTTTTTTTTCGTAAGCTGGCTCTAGTAGCACTTAGCTTAACTTTATTTGAAACAATTTTGTTAGACTGTATTGTGACAGCTGTCATATCAACATACATTTTTAAAAAATCAAAATTGGTGAATTTTTGTGTAGCCATTTTGATACTGAAGATGGAAGAAAATATACAACTTTTAGGCATATTATGCTTTATTATTTCAAGAAAGGTAAAAATGCAATCTTCGAAAATACAAAAAAAGATTTGTGCAGTGTATGGAGAAGGTGCTGTGAGTGGTTTGCAAAGTTTCATGCTGCAGATTTCTTGCTGAACAATGCTCAACAGGTAGACCAGTTGAGGTGGATAGTGATCAAATTGAGACATTAATCAAGAACAATCAATGTTATATCATGCAGGAGATACCCAACACACTCAAAATATCCAAATCAATAAAGTTACTGGTGAAAAAGAAAAATGTATATCTTATTTTATGGAAAAAGCAGAACAGACTTTTTGGCCAACCCGATACCATTTCCATACAAATATACAACACACACTTTTTATATATACACTGAAGTTGTACCTGCTGACCACTGCCTTTTTCTAGACGGTCAATCATCTCCTCAAATTGTAATGGGCAAATGTCCATTTTCTTTTTTAATTTATTCACAAATACTTCATCTTCAGAATCCAAATCATAGTCAGGCTGCTCAGCATCCAAACTAAAAGCTAACAGAAGAAACCATAAGCAATCATTTACTGTGTCACTCCACTGACAAACCTTATAACAGATGTCTGGATAAAAACAAGACCTAGACTTTCTAAAGAAATAAGACGTTTTGGTGGGATTTTGTTTTCAGATATGCAATGTAAACTTATAGATGTTTCCCACATTTAAAGTTCAAGAAATGAGATTATCTTTACTGTTAATACAGATATGTGATAAAAGACAATGGATGTGGCCCCACTCCCAAAAGTAGTTCAAAACCTGATAAATTATCAGCAATTTCAATATGGTTTGATATAGTCTAAAAATATATGGTTTTTAAATAAGATTGTTTCTAGAATATTTAAAGTCCCATTTTATAAATGACTTAACTACTTTACCAAAAGCTTAGGGAACAGAGTTAACCTGAAGTGTTAGTTAGAAGCCACTGCCAACGGCTGTAATAACTATCACTCAGTGAGTGCACTGTGGGCTAAGGAGGTTTGTGCCCAAATACATATTTGTGTCCTCATGAGACTCACTGTCATGATGACAGAAATGTGAGGTGTTTCCTATATTTGTCAATATCTGAAAAAGGGGCAAAAAGCACTGCTCTATATTATCAAATGTCATTTAATTACTTACCAACATGAGGCAAGGCTGACCAAAATGGAAAGTGTTAAGTAGTTTTATATTATAACTTGTCTCACACCTTTCCCTTGCTTAAATTCCTCCAACTTCCTATCACCTCAGAATCCAAATCCTTACAATTATGAGGCCCTTTTTGATCTACTTTGTGCAGTCTCATCAGTACCATAGTATATCCTAGCAACATTAAATTTCATATCTCATACAGCAAGCTATTTCATGTCTTCAAGTTTTACATTAGTTGTTTTCTGCCTGCCCACCTAATATATGACTATTTATTCTTTTCAAAACCCAACCTGACATCTTCTCCTGTGAAGTACAGCACAGGGAATATAATCAATAATACAGGGTGGGGCAAAAGTAGGTTTATCTACAGTTTTTCATGTAGATAATTCAATAATTAATAAATAATACAGGAATAACCTGTTTCACACACTTAAATGGTAAATCTACTTTTGCCCCACCCTGTATCGTAACAACTACGTATGGTAACAGGTGGATACTAGACTTAACCAGGGACCATTCTGTAAATTATATGTGTCTAACCACTGTGCTCTATGCCTGAAAGTAATATAAAATATTAAATGTAAACTGTAACTGAAAAATAAAAAGGATATATTATACCATTGTTTCATTTTCTACTTTGACACATATCACACTTCTATCACATTCTTAATTAAAGTAAATGAATATTAAGACTCCCTCATAAAAATCTATATGTTACACATCTTTAAAAAAATTCCCTCCACTCATCTGAGGATATTTTTTCATTGCTTTTACAGAGAGGAAGAGAGAGAGAGTACATGCCCAAACCAGGGATGGTATGCGCCAGGACAAGAGATGGGACCTACAACCTAGGTATGTGCCCTGACTGGGAATTGAACTTCTAACCTTTTAGTTATGGGATGACACTCCAACCAATTGAACCATTCCAGCCATAGATATATGTTAACATCTTTGCATCCATGTTTCTGGCAACCACAGGACCTCCAATGATTTTTTTCATGATCTAATTTGTTTGTTATTGTTATGTAAACAGACCTTTTGGACATTTCGAAGTAGATTAAAACTTTATTGTATTAAAAGTAGTTGTTTTTCTTGTCTCTAACCAAGATAATCCATATTTGTGTTGTTTAATAGGGTAACTAACCACTAGCCACATATGTCTAATTAAATTTAAATTAATTAAATTAAATTTCAGTACCTCAGTCACACTGACCACATTTCAAGCCACAAATAGCGACATGTGCCTAGTGCTGTACCAGATGGCAAAGATTATAAAACATTTCCATCATCATTAAAAGTTCTATTAAAGAGTGGTGATGTAGATAATACAGAAAACCATACTGAAAAACTGATAGGGACCAACTGGCAAATGTTCTGCCTTCTTAAGGGCATATTTTACATATTTTTAGGGTCTCATTTATACATTACTTCTGTATCCTTCACTATAAAGTTGATTTTTTCCTTAGATCAAATCACATTTACAAACCTTAATTATTTGTAAAAACTAACCAAGCTTACCTAATACCAATTTACTTTTACATTATCAAAATACATTTGACATACTTCTGTCATGTTTTATCATCAATGTCAAGTCATATTCAACATTATCAGGCAACAGAATCAAGACTGGAAAAGAAAATTCCTATCCTAGGGATCACAGTATGTTTGCCAGTGAAATTAACAAGTATCTGAGAGTCAGATTGCTCTAGCCTCTGCAGGAAGCTATTCTTTTACTTGGTGCGAATACATCTAAGATCTTAAAATATAAAAAGAGCCAATTTTTGATCAGATGTAAAATACTAAAACCACAGAAAAAAGTTAAAATTAAAAAATTCACTTTGGGACTTCATTTGACCAAAATAAACTTACAGGCAATGATTAAAGTGTAATTTAGCTTCAGCAAAACCTGCAATTCTAATTAATAGTTCAACCACAGCTGATGAAGATATATTTATCATGGTCCTAGAAATAAGAGAGTCTTCAAATTTTCTGGGCCACATTACTGTGTTCAAAGTAGAAAATAGGCTATAGAGAGAATCAGGTCAATGGGTTGCCTCCTATAATTAAGTTGTGACAACTAAAATGAAACCTAGCTAGCTAATAATTATTAAATAATGGGAGCCATACTGTAGAAGCTGACTTCTTTGAAAATATTTAATAGGTACAAAACACATGTGTGTGGTTAAACAAAATACAGTAAAATGTGTTGGGAACCACCCTGCCTGGTTTCAGAAGCTGTAACCCATGGCTAAGGCTGAGTGAGAGACCTTGGGACCCTAAACCACTAAAGAGACAAAGCTTATCCCCTTGGCAGGAGCATCGCCTCTGCCCACTTTACTTCACCCCACCTGGCCCCCAATGCATGACTGGTAAGATTCCTCAAGGGAGGGATGACCTAAGACAGGCACAGTCACGAGGGGGCCCTCAGGGAAGGACTTGGGGGGCTATGGAGAAAGGGGGTGATGGACCCTTGGCTTTGACATAGCCTGAGTCCTCATTCTGTCTGCAAGAACTCTCCTAATATCTTGGCTGCCTTACTTCCCCTGCTTGACCTAAGCCTGAAACAATGCTGGAGGTGAGTGCAGCCTTGTGCTGGAAAGGGCAGGTTCCTGGAGGCCATCAGGCCTAAGAAAGAATGTATAAAATCCTGTGAAACCTGCTTTGCTAATACCCTCAATTTAAATGATAAGGGCCCAAGCATGAAGTGAGTTTGTTTCCCAAAGTTTTATGGCCCGTTAACTATCTGACCATGACTCAGAATAAGCCCTCAGAGTTCTCTGAATGTTATCTATTGTTTAATCATTTCTGCCTGACCAGGATTGAGGAGCTTTACTTGTATACTCCGTATTCTTGTGCAAATTGAACCCAATAAAAGCCTGTCAAGGCAAGGGTAGATGTGCTCTCCCCTTGAGAGAGTGTGGTCCCTTTTCCTCCACAGGACTCGGCAGTTCGTGTGAATTTGTCTCACCTCACTGTGGGCTGGTGTCTGCATCAATAATGTACATACGGAGAAAATGCAATAGAAAATAAACCTAAGCAGAAAGAACACCATACACATAAATTGATTATTTTAAATCAAGTGGTACAAGCCATGGTACTTGCACTCAGATTTAAGAGTCCAGTGATAGAGATGAAATGTATATAAATGTTTATGTAACAAATGCCATATTGTGGCTCACACTAAGTGTATACAGTGATCCCTCACCTATCATGGGAGTTACATTCCAGAGACCCCCGCGATAGGTGAAAATCTGTGAAGTAGCAGTGTTATACTTATTTTATTATTTATATATATTTTAAGGCTTTATAAACCTTTCCCACTTTCTCATAAACACATCATATGCTTTTAAACACTTTCTACACTCTTAAACCTACGTAATTTTAACAACATATAAAATTCTACATGGGTACTTACCAGTGAAGTATACAGTTGTCCCTCGCTATATCACGGTTCACTTATTGTGGCTTCACTGTATCACGGGTTTTAACCCAAGACTGTATTGTGGCAAATACAGTGAAGCCGCAGTAAGTGAACCGCGATATAGCAAGGGACGACTGTACACGTAGGTATGTCCACCACTCCAGAAAGTATTTTTAAAATACAAAAAGCAAATAATGAAATAATATTTGGGTCCATGAAATGGCACAAAATGTGAATTAGGAACAGACTATAATCCCTGACTAAAAGACAGACATACTAGCCAAGGTTGAGGAAAAATTTCTCAGAACAGAAATGGTAAATAGGTATCAACTCAAGTATTAACTCTCAATGATTACTTGTAAAACTCCTGGAATAAATTCTGAGCAGTAGAAAAGACTACCACAATAGTGATATTTACTATGGAATGGTAGGTATTTCACATCTTTGTCTTTGACCTAAGGCAACGAAGGTATCACTGGCTAACCAGACAAGGAACTCCTTTGAATGTACTTTGGGAGAGTAAATGGGGAAAATTACATTTGAAGGTTTCGAAATTCTCTTTTTAGCCCTGATCATGGGGTGGCTAGGTCGGTTGGGCGTCATCCTACAAAGCAAAAGGTCGTTAGTTCCATTCCTGGTCAGGACACCTATCAGGGTTGCAGGTTTGGTCTCTGGTCAGGGTATAGACAAGAGGCAAGTGATCACAGTTTCTCTCACATCGACGTTTTTCACCCTCTCCTTCTCCCTCACTTCCCCTCTCTTAAAAAATAAATAAAATTAAATTAAAAAGAAAAAGAAAAAAATCCTTTGTAGATAAAGCTCTGTGGCTCATGCTATAGATTTTTCCTGTCAGAAAGTAGTACCAGAAGAATAATGTAGGAAGAATGTATATACAGTGGGATGTGGAGGGAGGCAAAAAGGAGAAAATATGTGTTCTTTCAGAATGAGGGCATAAAGACAGGATACATCTGTATCTGATAGGCAATAAAAAAGTAAGTTCTATGTGAACCTGCTTTTAAAAATATTTTAATTTATAATTAAGTTTAAACTTACAGAAGCTGCAAAATAAAACAAGAATTCATGAAAATTTTTTACCCAAATTCACCCAATGTTAGAACATCGTTTTATCATTTGCATGTGTGTGAGCGTTCTTTCACTCCACACACACACACACTTCATTTTTTGAGCCAGAATAATATACATTGTTCTTTATTGCAAAATATACTTGAGTATATTTCCTAATTGAGATTCTTTTATATAATCACAGTACAGTCATCAACTTCATAAAATGTAACCTCCTATCTATATTCCAATTTGTCAGCTAATCTAATAATCTATAATGTTCTCTCTCTCCAGCATAGGACCAGTCTAGGATTAGGTATTATTTTCCCAGTTGTCACTACAGTGAACTGTAATATGGAACATTTCCAGTCTTTCTTTGTCTTTTAAAAAAATGATTTTCAATCACAGTTGACATTCAATAATATTTTATATTAGTTTCAGGTGTATAGCATAGTGGTTAGACATTTTTTAAAAAGTTATAGTGATCCCCGCAAAAAAGTCTAGTACCCACCTTGCACCACACAGTTATTATAATATTATTGACTATATTCCCTATGCGGTACTTTACACCCCCATGCGTTGTCTTTTAAGACATTGATATTTTTTAAGAAGATATCCCTCTTCCCAGGATATTATTTTATTTTTATTTATTATCATCACATTCCTCATTTGTGTCTAATTTTTTCCCATTGTTATTAGTTTAGGCACTGTTGGCTGGCATACTACATACTCAACTTTCTTAGTCTTCCTCAGAATATCACATCTAGAGGCACACAATGTTCATCTGTTCCTCATAAGTGATGATAAATTTGATCACCAGTCAAGAAATCGCCTGATTACTCCACAGTAGTTTTTTCCATCCTTGTAACTAATAAGCAGTTTGTGGGAGAGGTTAAGACCATGAAAATATCCCATGCCTCATCCAAATTTCACCTGATATTGAGCACACATTGATGATTCATATATGATCCAATAATCATGGTGATTGTGAAAATAATTCCCTAATTCCAATCCTCTCTTTACACATACATTCAGCACTTGGCAGTCCACTGTAAAAGCGTGAGAGGTACTCTTCTCTACCATTCATTTGCTTATCATCACTTTGGACTAATGAATTTCTACTTTTTCAATGGCTTATAATTCATCATCGTACTTAAATATTCCCTTGTTTAGACTGTCCCATAATTAGCCAGTGGAAATTCCTATGTGAGAGCTTCATTTCTGGCATGACAAGATGTTCCAGGTTCATCTTGTACCTACCCTGCCCCAGCCCTGGAATCAGCCATTTCTCCACAGTTTTGGTTCCATTTAGCAGGGAATGGATTAAAAAATAGGTGATAGGTGTGCTCATTGTGGCTGAAAATTTTTGCTTCTTGACCCTTCCAGTGGACAGGACTAGAAATGCATGTACCTGTAACTATACACACACATATACATATATAAATATATATCAAGACCTTTTAAAAAATGTTTCCTTTGAGGATTAACAGCAGAACTCTGAAACTCAAGTACATGGGGAAGAGGGGGAGAGAGAACAGCTCCTGTCTTCTGGTCAGAACTGTTTTGTCCTTTCTTCCAGTACAAATAGAAAAGGAGAAGTCCTAGCTGTATAATCTAGAAGCTTTACAGGTCACAAGTCTAAAGAGAAAAAAACATTAAGATTCTTTGGATCAGGAAATGTTGAATAATACTCAGTGAAATAGCTTAGAAGGTACCCAGGGTCTGGAACTAAAGGAGATAATGATTTTTATATGGATTTCTTTCTTCAGAACTCTGACTAGGATGATCTCTTTCCTAAACCAGTTGAAGAAAAGAACAGAGTTGAGAATGTCTAAAGTAATGTTGAATGAAATGTTAACAGATAACATGTAATGAATACACTTGGAAAATGTTTGGCTAAAACAAACTTTTTTTTAGTCACAAGACTCCCAGAGCCTATAAATGCAATCATACAGGGCGGAGCAAAAGTAGGTTCATAGCTGTTCACATGGAAAATAATACTCTGGGAGTGAGGAGGGGAATCAATACACAATTCTAACATGTCTGGTCACTGCTTTTTTAGGACATACTAATTATCATCTTTAAAACTCAAAAAACAGTTTATGTCACTTTTAAGAGCTTTATATAACAGAAATTAAGGGAACTGAAATGAAGCAGTCCATATATGTAATTTGAGGCAATTTACTAGATCACCTAGCAGTCAAGATGCAATGTTAACTTTGCAGAAATTTATGCTTTAATTAGCTTTTTCTTATTTATTATAGTATATTAAAAGCCAACGCCAATTTTTAAATTAACATCAATTTCACAATCTTTTCCAGAAAACAGAATAAGAAAAATTTGCCTAATAAAATTTTAGCAAATCCCAACCAACAATGTATGAAAAAAATAATACACCATAGCCAAGTGGGATTTATTCTAGGTGTGTAAGGCTGGTTTGTGTATTTGAAAATCAACAGTGTAACCTACCATATCAACAGGCTAAAGAAGAAAAATCACAGGGTTCTATCAAATGACAAAAATGCATTTTGACTTTCTTTCCAAAGACCATAGTCTTCAAAGTTATACTGATTAAAATTTTTCTTTCCAAATAAACTATAATCACACTGTCATTTTATTACTATTATTTGATTAAAATGTCAGCAAAGTCAATTCCTTTTTAAATATAGTACCTTTTGACTTTTCTGATCAGAATATAATTCACCAGTTACCAGTACAATGTGTGTTATGGAATTTCGTTATCGATCAACAGTCTATATTTGTAAAACATGCAATTTTTTTCTGATAGTAACGCTAATGTAAATTGATTAATGTAATTTTATCTTACTCAATCCTACTTAAACCTAAAAGCATGCATTTGTAAGGTAATATAGCTTGTGGCTATGGAATACAATGTGGCTCTATCTAGTAAATCAATATAGGAAGATCAGATTTAGAACTTTCACACTGACATGATTTTCCAGAGAACCAACTTTTAGGTTCTAGAATTGGTTAAATTTGTGTAGAATGTTTGTGTATGTGGCTTATATATAATTAAACATGTGAGTGTACAAGAAAACATACTTCTTTGGTTCACCTCAAAGTCACCTTTAGTAGAATGAAATTACTATTTTTTTCCTGAAGGAAATCAATGAAGTCTGGTACAAGTTAAAGATGAAAAAAATCACATGTTAAAAATACCAAATGCTCCCTTCCACCATGTGAGGATACAAGAAGTCTATGGTCTGGAAGAGAGCCCTTCTCACCAGATCATGCAGGAACCCTGATCTTGGACTTGCAGCCTCCAGAGCTATCTCTGAAAGAATAACTAGGGCCTGAAATGTTATGAATCAAAATTGGTGAAACAAAAGGCTCTCCAGACTCAAGAAGGGAATCAGGTATAGTCACTCTGGCTATGAAGGTTTCAGGTATAAAACATAATGAAATAGACAAGAGAGAGCCCTTTTCCTCACTGACTACTTGAAGATGGCCTGCCATCATAAAGAACATAATAACTATCCAGACGAGGAAGTTCATGACCAACAAATTACTTCAGCGGAAACAAATGGTCATCAATATCTTCCACCCTGGGAACTAAGACAAAAATTTGGGAAAAACTAGCTAAAATGCACATGGCCATACCATGTCATCTTTGTATTTGGATTCATGACCCATTTTGGTGGTGACAAAACAATTGGCTTTGGCATGATTTATGATTCTCTGGATTATGCAAAGAAAATTAATCCAAACACAGACCTTCAAGACATGGCCTGTATGAAAAGACCTCAAGAAAATAGTAAAAGGCCCTGGCTAGGTGGCTCAGTTGGTTAAAGCACTGTCCGGATAATGCCAAGGTTGTGGGTTCCATTTCCGGTCAGGGCATATACAAGAAGCAACCAGTGAATGCATAAATAAGTGGAACAATAAAATTGATGTTTCTCTCTCTCCCACTAAAATTCAACTTAAAATAAAAGGAAGAAAAACAAACTAATTGTGTACTTTATGGGATGACACAAAATTCTTAAAAAAAAAAAAACAGCAGCAAAAAAACCACAAGAACTGAATGAAGAAAGTCAAAGAGACCGCAAAAGCCAATGTTGGTGCTGGTAAAAAGTAGGAACAAATATTTTTCAGTGACTTTATCAATAGTGATTGTACAGATTTTTCATGAGAGGATTAATAAACTAAAAAGTTAAAAAAAAATCAAATGCCAATATTGTTCTGGTAAGATCCAATATGGCCATCACGTTTACTTTTGGTTTTAACATTTAAGAAGTAATAAATGTTTAAAATCCAGAACAGAAACTAGCTCATATGGAGAAAAAAGTTAAAAGAGTTAGAAAGTAGTTAGTGAGTTAAAAACTAGTTTCTATGTCCTTAGAAAGAACAATAAAAAAACAGAGTTGTATCGTCATGAAAAATGTCTAGAAAGGCTCCTGAAAAAACCTCTTGGTTATAAATGTCAATAAGACAAAAACAAAAGCTGTTGCAATTTTACCTTGGTAACTTTTCAACTATATTTTTAAGTTGTCCAATCCTAGGGTATTGAGACAATGAAATATACATGAAATCTTAAATCTACAAGCTCTCAGCTATTCAGCAATATATACGATAGTTATCATAATAACATTTCTAATGAAGAACTTATCACTACCAAGTGAAACAAGTCACAAGTTAGAGCACCAAAATTAAAAAAAAAATAGTAGAAATACAGATTAAGGGTTGGCAAACATGGCCCATGGGCCAATACTGGGTTGCCATCTTTTTTGTCAATGAAGTTTTATGAGAACACAGCCATGCCCACTTGTTTGTGCATTAACTATTGCTGACTGTGTCTTAAACAGAACTAAGTACTTGTGACAAATGACTAAAATGATTCACAAAGCCTAAACTATTTACTATCTGAACCTAACAGAAAGTTTGCTGACTGCTAACATGAAGAAGTTCTTTAAGATTATTAACATTACCATTTCTGAACAGTAAGAAACCCATTTTTATATCTGAGGTATATTTTTTATCCTATTTGTCTAAAGTAACATAAGATTCCATGCTGAGATGAAACTAAAAATCTAGAATAAAAATGCTATCTTTTTTTGTTAGGAAGAAGTCTCAAGTAAAATTTTAAAAGTTGAAAATGGGTTCTAATAATGCTCATTTCATCCGTGCTGGTCAATGAAATTGGTACTGAAAATGACCTTGAACAGATAAAAATCTATCAGGAGTTAGACAGAAAGATGATAGATATAGAAAATATAATTAGAGAGTAGTTACTTACGCTGTATGTGAATGAGCTGCTTTGGCATCTTAAATTCCCCAGGATAAATAGACTCATAGTAAGCAATATTACTTTCTGCCTCTGGGACGGGTATAACCATATTATCCCTCTTCTCGCCATATACTTGCTGTGCTGAAATAGCCCGTTGAAGATGGTGTTCCTAAAAGGAGGGAAAAATAGGTAAGTTTATATATTAAAAATATAGTGAACAGTATGTATAGTTTTATAAAGAGGTTTTTGCTCATTTGTTAAATTTAATTTCTTCAATTTAAGAAAAAGTACTGCATTGAAATTGAGAGATAATTATACCAAAAATTCCAAAAGTTGACTAAAACTGTTAAAGTTTGCATTTTACAGAGGAGAGTCAAAAGAAAACGGTTAAAAACATTTGAATTTGTATGAACCAGGCTATGGATGAAAAATATTTTGCTGATTTTTAATCTATTCAGTACTTTCATACAAATATGATCTTTTCAAAGAAAGGTAGAGATTTAGGTCCCTTTTTAGTTGATGAAAATGACACAGATTCAAACCTGGTCCTTAGTCTGGAGTAAACCTTTTTATATGGACTTCCAGACCCCTTTCAAACAGTAGTACAGACAGTATAAGGGTTGAAAGCACAGGCTGTGGAGTTTGTGGCTCTTGGCAGGGTCCTTCATTCAATCTTCTAAATTTATTTCCTCCAATAAGAGAAAAACAGAATCTATCTGATAGGGCTGGTTGGAGATTTAAGTAAGATAAACATAAAGTGTTTAGTATAATGTCTGGCATAACAGTTGCTCAAAATTAGCTTTGATTTAGTCAGCACATAGGGAAGATTTTTAGTTTGTGATATTATCAGCTGCCCTAAAAAGATCAAGTTCTCATCCAACCCCATAATCAATGAATTTGGTTACGTATTTTATTAAATTTAATGTTTTTCTGAAATACCGTATTTTGCCATGTATGATGCACACCACTTTACCCAAATTTTTGAGGGAAAAATAAGGATGTGCATTTACACACATGTAGTACTAATTCTGTATCCATATAAATGTTTTCAATTCTTTTATGCTTATGCATTAAAAATGTAACTGTAGAAAGCATTAACAGTATCTGCTTGCAAAATTATACCCTGGAGTACTGTAATTGGTTCTGTTTTTAAACATAAATAACTGAATTGAAAAGTTAAAACGGAAGATTTTTTTCCCCTGAAAGTTTGGGCCAAAAACGTGGGCACTCATTATATACTGTAAAATATGGTATATAAAATACAAGTTCAGGGATGAAACTTATATGAAAACAAAAAATTCCAGTCCTCATAAGCAGCCTGTATTAAATATATGTTTATATACATTTAAATGCACATATAGGATTCTACCATGCAACATACAGAGCTTTATCCCTAGAACTTTTATACCTCGGTTCACTTGATATAGTCTGTAGATCTTTCCATAGTGACACTTCTACTACAATTTTTACAACAGTTGCATTGTATCCACTATATGGATGGACTATAATTTATTTAACTAGAACTGATAGGAAACTGCCCCTGGAAACAACCTAAATGCCAATCCTTCTTCCCGAATACTGCAAAAATCACATCTGTACTATTATATAAAGACATTTTTTATGGGCTTGTGAAAGCATCTATAAAATAATTACAAACGGAAGTGCTGAAAATGTATATATGAGGTTACAACAATGTACGAATTGATCGAACCTTGTACAACACAGTTACGAATGATATTCATATCATTCCTTGCAGTAACTTAATATCCCTTTTGAATTTTAAAATCACCTATCTTGTTAATTTTTTTTACAATGATGTTTAAGTTTTCCTTCCCTTAAATGTTGCTGCTTTTTGTTCATTGTCAAGAGTGCTTGTTTTTCTTTTTCTTGATGTTTAAATACATGAGTAATTTCCTTTTTAATATTAAGAAAATTAGTCCCAAGTAATATATTTTACAAATATTTTTCGGAAGTTTGACTTCTGAATTTGTTTAGAGTATTTTTTCCATGCAGTAAAGTTTGACTAAATTAATTATCTTCTTATCTTTTTCATCGGGCCTAATAACAGATACAGATATAAGCTGTATAAGTCACAAACCAGGGTGTATAAACAAATACTTCCCTTTTTATAACTCATTATGATCTTTGATTCAGGTTGCCTAAGGTCCCTGGAGAGCTGGTAGAAACTAAAAGTGTAGGGCAGAGGTCCACAACACTGGGCTCTAGACAAGTACTGATCTGGGCTTGTCAGGACTGGGCGGCTCAGCAGGAGGTGAGCTTCAATGTAAGATGCTTGAATCATCCTGAAACCTTTATCTCCACCCCGGTCTGTGAAAAAAATTATCTTCCATAAAACCAGTCCATGGTGTCAAAAAGATTGGGGACTACTGGTGTAGAGGGCAGGAGGTATGACCAATGGCTGATCATATTCTCTCATACTTGGGTAGTTTGTTGTTTTGTCTACTGGCCTCCACTGCCCACTGACACAGCGTGCTTCTGTGAGACCCAGCTGGGAAGTTGGTTACATGTATATTAGCTCTGTCCAGGAAAAGTCCAGTCATTGTTAATATAGTGAGAATGGTTTGTACAACACTGATGTAACCTGGCAGCCAAGGAGAGTGGACCGGAATGCATGTGTATAAACAATGATGACTTCACTGTATTAGTCAGTGGGGGCAGTAGAATCTGTTAAGTGAGAATGTATACTGTGTGGCCATCGCATTTAAAATAACTGAGTACAACAACAAATCTGCATCTAATTTTGCATGCACTAAGCTTGACCATTCCTCTGTGGACACTATTAAGATGATTCAGAAGGCAACTGGTGATTGGCAGCTTCATCATGACAATGCACCCATTCATGCGTCACATCTCCTGCGGCTTTTTGATGTAACATTAAATCACCCAGGTAACTCAGCCAATCCCCCTATAGCCCAGATTTGGTGCCCTGTGACTTCTGGCTTTTCCCAAAACTAAAATCACCTTTGAAAGAGAAGAGATTTCAGGCCGTCCAAGAGATTATGACAGGGCAGCTGATGGCAACTGGGAGAACTGTGTGAGGTCGTAAGGTGCCTACTTTGAAGGGAACTGATGTATCATTGTCCTCTGTACAATGTTTCTCATATCTTGTATCTTCTTCAATAATGTCTCTATTTTTGCATTACATGGCTGAAGCTTTCTGGACAGATCTTGTACTTTTCTGATACCCTCGAAAGTCCAGAAAAGTTTTTCTTTGACCCTTCCCCCCATATATATACATCAAATTCAAGCAGGGAGTGGGGAAAAAAGGCACATTATTCCTGCTTTGCATTTTGTTCCTAATTTAGAATGCTCAATCTATTATCACTTCTTTGTGTAGGTGACATGAGAGGCATGATTTATCTTTTGATTTTTTTTTTTGTATAAGGAGAGATAGTGAACATAAATGTCATGCATAAATCATCTATTTTCCTTAATCACTGAAAACGTCCTTTTATCAGATAGTTCCAAGATGGGTACAGGGTAGCTGGAAGCTCTATCCACTTGCTCCCAGCCCCAGACCAGTCTTGCAGCTAAACCAGAGCAATCTACTCCAAAATGAAGCTACTGTGAGTTAGAGGGTGTGTGAGTGAGTGGGTGTGCATACAAGTGCCTGTACGCCTGTGAGAGCACTTTGGGGTGAGCAACCCAGACTCTCCTGGCAGAGTCACTACTACCACCACTGCAGCCACTGCCCAGCCTGGTGTTTCTGGCTGCACAGATTTGGAGCAGTAGCCATTTTGTGCAATATTCTCCTCAGGAAGAAGCTGCCAGAGTAGCTGCACCTCTGTGCCTGGGCTTGCTTCTGTAATGTCCACATCCGCTGAGAACTAAGATCCTGGCGACTGCGGTACTTGCCAAGGAAGGGGCTATAGCCTCCCTTGCCCCCAGGCATTGTTGGAACAGTGAATGGGACAGAGTTTGACTGAGGCAGCTATGGACTGGCAGAGGACCTTAGAGTGCCAGGGGGCAGAAAGGGGCAGCTGGGACTGCGGCAGAAGTCCAGTGACAGAAGCACAGTGGAGGGAGTCCAAGGCTGAAACTTACTAGAGGTCCATGCCACCTCCCCATGTTCTAGTTTTGTTGCTGGACTCTTCCCTCCACCACACCCTATTAGGACAATATTAGACTTAAAAGAAGACTATTCTGATTTGCGAGAGGGGGAAAAGCATTGGTGTGAGAGAGAAGAATGGATAGGTAGCCTTCTATACGTGCCCCAAATAGGAGTCCAACTCATACCTAGAAGCCTGCTCCAGGCAGGGGCAGGTGTAGTTGGGGTTGAGACCCTTAGGCAGCCAAACAGGGGAAAGTTTCCACCAACAAACTGACAAATAAAAATCAGGTTCCAAATACTACAAGAGAGACCAAATAACCCATACAAAGGACATTTCTAAAGCACCTAGATCCTTTAGAAAGATCAAGGAGTCTGCAATGTGGGGGCTCTTTGCTCTGGGTAGAGACAAAAACTGCTAGAGATAAACCCATCATCTTAGTTTTTTGTTCCTAAGAAGGGCAAAGCACAGGTTGTGTGCTTATGGCTACCATCTTCGGTCCTCGCTAAAGAGGGTGATGCAGATTGGAGCTGTGCAAGGAGAGTCTGGAGTGGGAAGCACAGGGGAGAGTCTTGGGGGAGTGGCTGTGAAACTTTTGGGGCCTGATATACCTGAACTAGACAGCAGCCAACATTCTTGAGAAGAGCTAGTCCGCCTTCCCCAGAGGAAAAATCAATTACCTTACTCTGTGGGATACTGCTCCTTCCACTCTCTGGAAATACCCTTGCCACAACCTCTGAAATCCTGTTTGCTCCACTCAGCAAATTTTTTGTTCTTTTTTCAGTTTTACTCTGTCCTGGTGTTCTGTTTTGTTTGTTTGTTTTTCCTTTTCTCCCACCTTGCATCTTAAGGAGACAGCAACATAAACAGACTCAGGGGTCATCAGAGACTGGTGATAGGGCACAGCTAATCCATATGCTATCCCAGGAAACAGACTGGCGATTTCCCCACCATGGGAGGGCCACAGAAACACCCAGTGTCTGACAGACCCAAAATCTGGACCCCAGAAGCCTACTAGGGGCCCTGCCACACTGAATAAAGGGAAAAAATCCTGGATAGACCCAGATTAGTGGCCTGGGGCGGGGGGAAACAACCATCTTCCTTTAAGTCTGAAAGGCATCCATCTGCCACGGGAGATCCTGGAATCTCAGCCCCCTGTTTCTGCCAGAAGCCCTTAGAAATAGTTGGGTCTACAACTAGTATAAGATTGATAGCAGGCCAGTAGACAGAGATAGGCAGAGGTGGATCCTGTGGTGACTGGGGACATTTGCAGACACACCCTTGGACCCAGTGCTGATAAACGCCAGCTTTGCAGAGCAGCTTGGCCCACCTGGGGAGCATCCAAGACTGAAGGAATCAGTCACAAACTATGGATGTCCTGTAGCTTCAAAAAGGCAGCCATGGGCCAGACGAGGACAGCCCCTGACATTGACTTACACCAGACTCAGATACCAGAGCACTATCTAAAGGGAGAAATCAAAAGGCAAGATCTACACTTTGCTGAGAGAAGCATTCTTGGATCTTTTCACATTATCTTATCTATTTTTATAGCATTTTTATTTGTTTTTTAATCTATATTCTTTTATTTTTGGTGCTTTAATTTTTCGTATCTCCTATTCTACTTTTATATGTGATTACTCTTCTGTTCCCTTTTCTCTTTTTATTATTTTTGTACTTTTTCTGTTTTCCTTTCTCCCGTTTTCCTATTTCAATTATTTATGAGTAGCAGTTCTCTTCCCCTTTCTCCTCTCATGATCACTTTTCATTGGTCCTCTCACATTTTTTTCCTTTTCCCCTTCCTCTACAATTCCATTTCTCTTTCTGCTTTTAATATCCTTTGTTCTCTTCTTGTTGATATTGCTGTGGTGGTCAGGTGGGTTACTTGTTTTGGTACTGTTTTTCTGTTATTTTGCTTTGTTCTCCTAGCACCTATACAACAGCATACAACATGTGGTGGAGGCTGAACTTCTTAGCCAGCCAGACAGAGGGGTGTTCCCACCAACAAATGGACCAATAGCAATCAGGACTGAAATACAACAGGCAAGCCCATATAACCAATACACAGGACATTCCTAGAGCATCCAGGAGATCAAGGAGGGTGCACTACTGAAGCAAACAGGACTACTAACACACAAGGCCACTCCACAGACAGAGTCAAAACACAATCTGATACATAGAAAGAAACACAAAGGGACAACTAAAATGGGGAGACAAAGAAACCTCCAAATGAAAGAAAAGGAGGAATCTCCAGAAAAAGAGCTAACTGAAACGGAGGCATGCAATTTATCAGACATAGAATTCAAAGTAATGGTTACAAGGATGCCCAAGGAACTTAGTGAGAAGAACTATAAGAAGCGTAGTGGAACCTACCATCAACCTGAAAAAGGACACAGAAACCTTGAAAAATAACCAGATGGAAATGAAGAATGCAGTATCTGAAATGAAGAACACACTAGAAGGAATTAAAATCAAGCTAGAATAAGCAGAGGATTGAATCAATGAGCTGAAATACAAGGCAGAAAAAAATACCCAGTCAGAGCAACAAACAAAAAAAGACTCAAAAAGAATGAAGACAGTTTAAGGGAGCTTTGGGACAACATGAAATATGTCAATGTTCTCATCATAGGAATTACAGAATGACCAGAAAGTGAGCAATGGATAGAACCTGTTTCAAAAATAACTTGTTGAAGGAAAAAGTCATGCAAGTCCAGAAAGTACAGAGGGTCCCAATCAAGATGAACCCAAAGAGGCCCACTTAGATACACATTACAATCACAACGTCAAAATTTAAAGACAGAGAGAATCTTAAAGACAGCAAGGGATTAACAGCCAGTAACATATGAAGGAGCTTTGCAATAAAGCTATCAGCTGACTTCTCAACAGAAACACAAGCCACAAGGGAATGACAGGAAATATTCCAAGTAATGAAAAGCTTGGACCTGCAACCAAGACTACTATATCCAGCAAGGTTATCGTTTAAAATTGAAGGTTAAAAAAAGAGCTTCCCAGAGAAAAGAAGGCTAAAGGACTACATCTGCACCAAGTCAGCAGAAAAAAAGATGCTAAAGACACTGATTTAAGAAGATGGGGGGAAGCACAGATAAAAGGAGTAAAACGGCAATGAATAAGTATCTATCAATAACAACCCTATAAATGTAAATGAATTAAATGCTGCAATCAAAACACATAGGAAAACATGACCCATATATCCTGTCTATTAGAGACCCATCTCAAACAAAAGATATATGCAGGTTGAAAGTGAAGGGATGGAAAAAATATTCCATGCAAATGGACAGCAGAAAAAGCTAGGGTAGCAATACTTATCTTAGATAAAACAGACTTCAAAATGAAGGCCATAATAAGAGACAAAGAAGTTCAATACATAATACTTAAGGGAATAGTCCAACAAGAGATGTAACTCTAGTAAACATATATGCACCCATTATAGGTGCACTTCAATATATAAAGAAAATACTGGAGGGCCTTAAGAAAGAGATAGATAGCAATACAGTTAACATGAGGGATTTTAACACCCCACTGTCAAAAATGGGTAGCTCTTCCAAACAAACAATCAACAAGGATATTGTGGCTCTGAATGACACTCTAGACCAAATGGACTCTATGGATATTTGTAGAACATTTCACCTGAAAGCAGCAAAATACATTCTTCTCTAATGCACATGGATCATTCTCAAAGATAAAGCACATGGCAGGACACAAAACAAGCCTTAACAAATTCAAGAAAACTAAAATAATAGCAAGCATCTTCTGGGATCAAAATGGCTTGAAACGAACCTCAAGAAAAAAGTAAAAAACATTACACTACATGGATGCTGAATAACATGTTATTAAATAATGAATGGGTTAACAATGAGATCAAGGAAGAAATCAAAAAGTATCTGGGAACAAACGGAAATAAACACACAACAGCCCCAAACCTATGGGACACAGTGAAAGCAGTCCTGAGAGAAGTTTAGAGCAATTCAGGCCTACCTAAAGAAGATAGAAAAATCTCAAATAAACCACCTAACTGTATATCTGAAAGAAGTAGAGGAATAACAAATAAAATCAGAGTGAGCCCTAGATAGTGTGGCTCAGTGGATTGAGCACAGCCTGCAAACCAAAGGGTTGCTGGATTGATTCCCAGTCAGGGCACATGCCTGGGTTGCAGGCCAGGTCACCAGTAGGGGGCACGTAAGAGGCAACCATACATTGATGTTTCTCTCCCTCTAAAAATAAATAAGTAAAACCTTAAACCCCACCCCCCCAAAACCAGAGTGAGTAGAAGGAAGGAAATAAGAGCAGAATTAAATGACATACAGACCAGAAATACAATGGAAAGGATCAGTGAATCCAGGAGTTGATTTTTTAAAATAGATAAACAAGACTGACAAACCATTAACCATACTCATCAAGAAAAAAGAGAGAGAAGACCCTAATAAATACAATCAGAAGTGAAAGAAGAGAAATTACAACTGATACCACAGAAGTACAAAGTAAAACTGTAATCATTACCAGATGACATGATAGTATACATTGAACTTTCTATAGGCCCTACCAAAAACACTATTGAATCTAATAAGTGAATTCAACAAAGTAGCAGAATACAAAGTCAATATACAGAAACTGATGGCATTTCATACACCAACAATGAACTATGAGAAAAAGAAACTAAGAAAAAAAATCCCATTTATAATAGCAGGAAAAAAAAAGTACCTACCAATAAGTTTAACTAAGGAGGTAAAAGACCTGCACTTGTAAAACTATAGAACACGGAAAAAAGAAACTGAAGAGGAGACAAATAAATGAAAGAATATATAATATACATGGACTGGAAGAATTAACATCATTAGAATGTCCATACTACCCAAGGCAATCTACAGATTCAATGCACTTCCTATTAAAATATCAAGGGCACAGTTTGTGAATCTAGAACAAATACTGCAAAAATGTACATGGAACCAAAAAAGACCCCAAATAGCTACAACAATCTTGAGAAAGAGGAACAAAGTTAAAGAGATCGCAATACCCAATATCAAAATATACTACAAGGCTACTGTAATCGACAGTCAGGTACTGGAATGAGACACATAGATCAATGGAACAGAATAGAGAGCACAGAAATAAAACCATGTCTCTATGGACAATTAATATTTGACAAAGTGGTCACACTCATGCAATGGAGTAAAAATAGCCTCTTCAATCAATGGTGTTGGGAGAACTGGGCTGGTACATGCAAAAAAGTGAAGCTAGACCACCAACTTACATCATACACCAGAATAAACTCAAAATGGATAAAAGACTTAAATAGAAGTCATAAAAGTACTGTAAAAGTCCTAGTGGAAAACATAGGCAATAAAATTTCAGATATCCCACATAGCAGTATTTTCCCAATATATCTCCTAGGGCAAGGGAAATAAAAGAAATAAGCAAATGGGACTACATCAAATTAAAAAGCTTGTGCATGGCTATAAAAACCAGCATCAAAATAAAAAGGTGACAGACTGTATGGAAGGATATATTTGTCAATGATACATCAGACAATGGTTTGATCTCCAAAATATATAAAGGAGTCATATGACTGAAACACAGGATGACAAAAAAATCCAATTTAAAAATGGACAAAGGACCTGAATAGACACTTCTCCAAGAAGGACATACAAATGGCTCATAGCATATGAAAAGATGCTCAATATCACTAGTCAGAGTGATGAGAATTAAAACCACAATGAGGTATCATTCACATTTGTCAGAATGGCTGTAATTGATAACTCAACAAGCAGCAAGTGCTGGCCGAGGATGTGGTGAAAAGCCAACCCTAGGGCTCTGTTGGAAAGGCAGACTGGTGCAGCCACTGTGAAAAACAGTATGAAATTTCCTACAAAAAAAAAAAAAAGAGAGAGAAAGAAAGAAAAGGGAATTCCGGCCAAGATGGAGGTGTACGTAGAAACCCTTCACTATCTTGCATAAGCAAGAGGAGAAACACAACCAGTCTAAATCAATAAAACTCCCAGAAGTGCCAGAAAATCAAACTGCATGGAACTCCAACCACCATGGAATTAAAGAAACAGTCAAAGAGAACAACCAGACCAGTAGACGGTGAACAGAGAGAAACCTCGGTGAGGCCTCGGACCATTGGGGCCAGCCTGGCTGTGGGACTGTGGCAGGTTGTGCTGGGGGGCTGGCTTAAGGGGAAGACTCAGAGGTGGTTATGGACTATTGCAGTTGCTACAGGGGGAGAAACTCCCAGTCTCACACAATTCATTGAAAAGTGTGTTAAGAGACAGTAGGTAAGCTACATTGTTCCCACTCTGCCCCTCCCCCATAGGCAATGCAAAAGCACAGCAAGGAGGTTTGCCTGCCTGGGTGCATTCCCAAGGTGCTGCCTCCTTACATCTTAGCAGGGGCCATGAGCAACGAAATAGGACCAAAATGAAAGAACAGTGCAAAACCTCAGCAAGAGAGCTAAGCAAGGAGGAGATAACCAACCTATCTGATGCAGATTTAAAGCCCTGGTAATAAAATGCTCACAGATCTGATTAAGCTAGGTCAAAAATGAAAGAACAAATGGAAGATACGCAAAATGAAATAAAGCAAAATATTCAAGAAATCAACAGTGACAGGAAGAAGACTAGGATTCAAAGCAACAATTTGGAACAAAAAAAAGAAATACACAACCAACCGGATCAGAATGAAGAAACAGGAATCCAAAAAAAAAAAAACGGAGAGAGGCTGAGGAATCTCTGGGACATCCTGAAATGTTCCAATGTCCGAATTATAGGGGTGCCAGAAGGAGAAGAACAGCAAGAAACTGAAAACTTACTTGAACAAATAATAAGGAAAACTTCCCCAATCTGGCAAAGGAAACAGACTTTCAGGAAGTTTAGGAAGCCCAGAGAGTCCCAAAGAAGTTGGACCCAAAAAGGAACACACCTAAGCACATCACTATTAAATTACTCAAGACTAAAGACAAGAGACAATCTTAAAACCAGCAAGAGGGAAGGAAAGAGTTACCTACCAAGGAGTGACCATTAGGCTATCAGCTGACTCCTCAAAAGAAATCTTACAGGCAAGAAGGGGCGAGAAAGGAGTATTTGAAGCCATGAAAGGCAAGAACCTACATCCAAGAATACTCTATCCAGCAAAGCTATCATTTAGAATGGAGAGGAAGATAAAGTGCTTCCCACATAAGGTCAAGTTAAAGGAATTCATCCTCAACAAGCTACTTTAAAAAAATTATTTTAATTGTTGTTCAATTACAGTTTTCTGTCCTTTAATCCCATCCCAGTCCACGCCCCCAGTGCTCCCCACCTCCCTCCCATTTCCACCCCCCTTAGTTTTTGTCCATGTGTCCTTCATACTTGTTACTGTTATCCCTCCCCCTTTTCCTCTGAAATTCCCTCCCTTCTCCCCTCTGGTTACTGTCAGCCTGTTTTCTATTTCAATGGCTTTGGTTATATTTTACTTGTTTGTTTGTTTTGTTGCTTAGGTTCCTGTTAAAGGTGAGATCATATGGTATTTGTCTTTCACTGCCTGGTTTATTTAGCTTAGCATAATGCTTTCCAGTTCCATCCATGCTGTTGCAAAGGGGAGGAACTCCTTCTTTCTTTCTGCTGCATAGAATTCCATTGTGTATACGTACAATCATTTTTTGATCTATTCATTTACTGATGGACATCTAGGTTGCTTCCAACACTTGGCTATTGTAAATTGTGCTGCTATGAACATTGGGGTGTATAGGTTCTTTTGGAATGGTGTTTCAGGGTTCTTGGGATATAATTCTAGCAGTGGAATTGCTGGGTCAAAAGGCAGTTCCATTTTAAGTTTTCTGAGAAAATTCCATACTGTTTTCCATAGTGGTTGTACCAGTCTGCACTTCCATTAACAGTGCACCAGGGTCCCCTTTTCTCCACAAACTCTCCAACACTTGTTTGTTGCTTTGTTTATGATGGCCATTCTGACTGGTGTAATGTGGTATCTCATTGTGGTTTTAATTTGTATCTCTCTGATAGCTAGCCATTCTGAGCATCTTTTCATGTGTCTCTGAATCCTCTGTACGTCCTCCTTGGAGAAATGTCTGTTCAAGTCCATGCCCATTTTTTAATTGGCTTGCTTATCTTCTTGGAGTGGAGTTGTGTAAATCCTTTGTATATTTTGAAGATTAAACCCTTGTCTGAGGTATCATTGGCAAATATGTTTTCCCATATAGTTGGTTCTCTTTTTAGTTTAATGCTGTTTTTTTTTTTAGCTGTGCAGAAATTTTTTATTTTGATGAGATCCCATTTGTTTACTCTTTCCTTTGTATCCTTTGCTCCAGGGGACATATCAGTAAAAATGTTGCTGCATGAGATATCTGAGATTTTCCTGCCTATGTGCTCCTCTAGGATTTTAATGGTGTCACGGCTTATATTTAAGTCTTTTATCCATCTTGAATTTATTTTTGTGTATGGTATAAGTTGGTGTTCAAGTTTCATTTTTTTGCACATAGCTGCCCAGTTCCCCCAACACCATTTGTTGAAGAGACTATCTTTATTCCATTTTAT